>SJYA01000351.1:137396-148327 GCA_006410615.1 Neotragus moschatus | reverse complement strand
CTTCTATGCAGAGTACATCATGAGAAACTCTGGGCTGGTTGACGCACAAGCTGGTATCAACATTGCTGGGAGAAATATCAGTAACCTGATATGCAGATGACACTCCCCTTATGACAGAAAGTGAAGAAGAACTAAAGAGCCTCTTGATGAAAGTGAAAGAGGAGAGTGAAAAAGTTGGCTTAAAGCTCAACATTCAGAAAATGAAGATCATGGCATCCGGTCCCATCACTTCATGGGAAATAGACGGGGAAACAGTGGAAACAGTGTCAGACTTTATTTTGGGGGGGCCCAAAATCACTGCTGGTGGTGATTGCAGCCATGAAACTAAAAGACGCTTACTCCTTAGAAGGAAAGTTATGACCAATCTAGACAGCAGAGTAAAAAGCAGAGACATTACTTTGTCAACAAAGTCCATCTAGTCAAGGCTATGGTTTTTCCAATAGTCATGTATGGATATGAGAGTTGGACTNGGGGGGGCCCAAAATCACTGCTGGTGGTGATTGCAGCCATGAAACTAAAAGACGCTTACTCCTTAGAAGGAAAGTTATGACCAATCTAGACAGCAGAGTAAAAAGCAGAGACATTACTTTGTCAACAAAGTCCATCTAGTCAAGGCTATGGTTTTTCCAATAGTCATGTATGGATATGAGAGTTGGACTATAAGGAAAGCTGTGCGCAGAAGAATTGATGCTTTTGAATTGTGGTGTTGGAGAAGACTCTTGAGAGTCCCTTGGACTGCAAGGAGATCCAACCAGTCCATCCTAAAGGAACGCAGTCCTGGGTATTCATTGGAAGGACTGATGTTGAAGCTGAAACTCCAATATTTTCGCCACCTGATACAAAGAGCTGACTCATTTGAAAAGACTCTGATGTTGGGAAAGATTGAAGGCAGGAGAAGAAGGGGAAGACAGAGGATGAGATGGTTGGATGGCATCACTGACTCGATGGACATGAGTTTGAGCAAGCTCAGGGAGTTGGTGATGGACAGGGAGGCCTGATGTGCTGCAGTCCATGGTGTTGCAAAGAGTTGGACATGACTGAATGACTGAACTGAAACTGAAACTGAAAATGATGCTAGTGTTAAGAGAATCTATATCCCCACAAATGAGTCAGTTTGAGAAAGTTGAACTAGAACTTGACCTAGGGTAAAATTTCTTTCGAGCCTGTCTTCCTGCAATCTTAATACATATACTTTAGGCTTTTTCTGAGAATTAAATGTGTAAATGTATATAAAATGTCTTGCATGTTATAGGCATCAGCCAGTATCTGTTTGATGATGATAATGCAAAATAATGGTTTCTGCAAATGTCTCCTAGAACAATTTTGCTTTTGGTCTTCTCTCTTTCATCTGTTATGCACACAAGCATTAATCTTTCTATGATATCTTTTCAAAATTTGTGTCCTGAATTAAAATGATTCCTAAATGATTTCCTGTTGTACAGTTGGGATGTAATGTTTTAATGACCTGAATCCATAGATGGTGTCGGAACAAAGTTTTCTCTGTTGGGATCATCCAGAAATAGGGGTAAAGATTATCTTGAACCATAATAAATTTTACTCTTTCACATAAATGTTCTACTAATTTTTACACAGCATTCACTCATGCACATACAGCCAAATAACAAAAAAGTTTCAAATATGGCATCTCCAGCAAACTTGTACCCATATTTATGCTTCTTTTTTAAATCTAAGTTGTACTGAAATTTCACCTGATTGTTTATTATTTAACTCTTGTATGATGGATATTTAAAATGCAGTGGTAAAGACATGACCCTGAATGGTCGAGTCCCTTTGCTTTCCACTTGAAATCATCACAACATTGCTAATTGGCTATACACTGATATAAAAAGCATAAAAAAATGAAGATAAAAAAATGAGTGAAAAAAAAAAGACATGACCTTGTCACTAATGTGTCTTGAAGACTCATAGGGGAGTGTCAGTAGGGTTTGTTTGAAAGCAGGTGCTGAGACAGAGTTAAGAGCAGAAAAGGGCTATGGGTGATAAAAAGAAGAGGAGGAAAAGCACTGGGCAGAGAGAACTTGCAAGGTTTTGCCCAGATATGGCAAAATCTTGATCAGTACATTGGGGAACTGCTGCGCAAACACTGCCTGTTAGAGGAGCCCTGCATGGGCAGAAATGGCCAGGCTCCAGTACCCCTGTAGAACTAGATCACCAGGTGCTTCCCGGGAAAGACATGGCCTTCCCTGTAAGCTCAGGAACATCCTGAAGGTGTAACAGCTGGAGGCTGTCAGCTCGCTACACTCCTTACAGCTAAATACGGGTTTCTTGAAGGAACAAGTGAGCAGCAAACTTCCATAGCTTCCATGAGGAGAAAAAGGTATACACACACACAGTACAATTTTTGTGCCATATAAAATAACAGAACTATATATAAGCTAAATTAATGAATCAATGCTAAGAAATACAGCATTGAGCACCAGTCGATTTGCATCTCATTAGACCTTTTAAGAGTGAAAACTCAAGTAGTTCAAGGGGCATGTTGTGATCAGCATTTTTAGACACAATTAAAAAAGAATTTAAAGTATTGTTTTTAAGACTTAGTTAAAACTTCTGATTCCATAATTGCAATTTTCTGACTGAGGGGCTGGATGATTAACTTCACATACATTAGTTAGATAAAAAATAAACCCTTGGATTATAAATTCATTCATAATCTCTCAAAATGGAATTCCATGAGTGGTAGTAACACAGAATATTAACCTATGTGTATTACATTTTTTTTTCATTTTCAAACTCATTAGGGAGAAACAGGATAAATAAGATAGACATAGATCTTTTCTGCAAAATTTCTTAAGGACTTTGATGAGCAAATGTACACTATAATCTCAAATGATGGAAGGGGCAGGGTAAACAGTATATATGGAATTTCTTACACTTAATGGAATACAGGAGAAAAACTAGATTGGTAATTGCTGAACTAATGAACTTGACGTTTATCCATATGAAGTAATTTAGTCAATCATTCCAATTTTTAAAAACATCCAAAAATTAGACTAATTATTTTATCTGCATATCTGACATTGGCTAGACAAAGTCTAATTTTCTGTTTCATTGTTAAAGGAAAATGTTCTTTCTGAAATAAATCACATATTTTGAAACCATTAGTTAATAACACTAACTAGAGGCTAAAGGCAGCTATAATTATTTGTATCATCATCTGGAATTGGCTTTCCTTTTAATAGAGCCCATTTGCACTATAATAAAAAGCTTGATAGGAACTGATTAAAGCTGGCTGGAACAGTTTTCATTTAAGAATTTCTCTTCCTGTGTCAGCCAATGTTTCTCTCTTAATGTTATTTTAATGCAGTCATTTTGTGTTTGAAAATGAAGGCAATCATGTCAGTCCACGAGTTGGCAAAAGACGGTAATTGATTTTTACAATCAGTCACCTTTAAAAATCCATATCAGATGAATATTTATTATTTTACAAGTACAAATCACTTTCTTTAGAAGCAAGAATAAATGCACAATAAAGCAATGTATTTTGAAAGAATGGAAATGTAAGAAATAGCTTGCTTTAATGTGTTCCCTACATTGTGTCATTGTAATAAACATTCCTCATTGATTAGTTCTCCCACAGTATCCGCAATTTTCATTAGCTTGCAATGCGACAAACGCAAAAACTGACAAACTTTAAAAATGATATACTCTGGAACCACCTTTTGCTCACTGAGTTACTGCAACTCACATGTAACAGTACAAATTTGTCTAACTTCACTAATAGAAGTGTTCCTATAAACCCTGTGTATAAATGATTTGGGGAAATTAAATCATAATATACTTATATGGGGCAAAGGTCTTTGAACTTGTGTTCCACGGAGTCTTTGGGGAAGGATGCAGAGAATTGCCATCCTGGGTGCCCCGAGATGGTGGGGCAAAGAAAGGAACACTGGATAGGTGCTGAACTTATCCAACGCCTCTCCTTTTACAGGGTAAGTTACATTTTGGAGTTCTATGTCGTAATTCATTTGTGGTTAATGTAAGCAAAATAAAACAAAATATAATTCCAAATGAACAAATTTTACTACCTGTATTTTTCATTTGTGAATGTGTATCATCAGGAACTCTTTAAAATATAAGCAACAAATTATATAAATACATGAGCTTTTTACATAAAAACAAATGTTCACCAAAATATCTTGAATAAAGTAAACTTGTATATACCATACAGATAATAAAACATTCTTGGATAAGCAAAGGCCCTTAATGATTTGAAGGCTTTCTTCCTTCCTTTCATTTTCCTTCATATCCTTAAGGTCAGAAGGGAGGTAGGAGTGAAAATAGTTCCAGGAAGTCTATGCTAAAGGCTGAAGTTGACAAAAAAGATTATTATTATTATGTTTTACCAAGCTCAAGATAGCCAGCCTAAGGTAGCAGGGTAAACTATTATTCAATCAATGGTGTTGACTTTCCACGTTAGAAATATACATAAAGTTTCCTCCAGATTCAACTCTTGTACTACATTTCATTCTTAGAGGAGAGCAATTCTTTTATTTCTCACTAGTTCCAAGTCATATCCTACCTGAACCAGTGCCAGTCTTGGCATTTAGCTCCCCAGGAATAATTAACTTGATAGAATAAAGGTTAAAAGATCTTCAAAAAAAATGTGACCAGATATTCAAGAGGTAGTATGCACTTTTTGACAGCAGGTTATAGACATGGTAAGGCAAATCACATCCAATTTAGGAGGGATTCTATACAGTCCATGGAATTCTCCAGGCCAGAATACTGGAATGGGTAGCTGTTCCCTTCTCCAGGGGATTTTCCCAACCCAGGGATTGAACCCAGGTCTCCCACATTACAGGTGGATTCTTTACGTGCTGAGCTACCAGGGAAGCCCAGTAGGGATTCTAGTTGAATCCCAACTGGAGGAAATAGATTCTTATTATATGAGCTAAGAAATTGGAAACAGGTTTCCCTAAGGCTAACAGAAAAAGATGTGGCTCACTCACCTATTTCTCAGCCAAAATATTTTTGTTTTAGGGCTACAACAGCAAGGCTGTAACCCTGAACATAAGAGAACGAATATTTAGAATGCAGTTCTCTTCCAGGTATATTTAAAAAGGCTCATTCACCCAAGTTGAATTGTTAGCTCAGTGATCTCAACTCACCATATTTTAGAGGAGGTTTTTTAGTCATTCAAAAATAAAGCATAGCCAAAGGACTGTGTGTGTTGTGTGTGTGTGTCCTTGGCATTGGTTAAAAAGCTCTGATTTTAGTTGTGTAATCTTGACCTGAGTCACCCAATCATTTGTGCAGTCCTCAAGTAAGAAAATTCCTGCCATTTTCTAGGATCAGGGGAGACTGCTGGCTCCCAGCATTGTCTCCTCCCTGGGAGTAGAACTCATTATTAAATTGGGGAGTGGAATAAGAATCACCATGAGCCATGCTAGAGTAAGTGGAGTTGGACCATGGCCAAAGAAATTTCATGATCAAAGGCAATGCTGCTTCTTCTGGGTGGAAGATGAGAGCAGACAGACTAAGGCAGGTTCTTTGGTTCAGGTTTTGGGAGAATGGTATAAAAGTTTGGAATCAACACTATGGACTCAATCCTGAAAGTAAATTAAATTGTCCTAGAATGATTTTAATGGCCTTAATTTTCTTCTGAAGAGATGGAAAACCTCAGCTTTGGCTGCTGCCCTGTGTCCTTAGATTTTTTTTTTTCTAAGTCTCCTTCCTTGGCAGGCAGATTCTTTATTATTGAGCCACCAAGGAGAATACATTTGAATCAGTTCTAATGAGATGGATGAAACTGGAGCCAATTATACAGAGTGAAGTAAGCCAGAAAGAAAAGCACCAATACAGTATACTAACTCATATATGTGGAATTTAGAAACATGGTAGTGATAACCCTGTATGCGAGACAGCAAAAGAGACACAGATGTACAGAATGGACTTTTGGACTTTGAGGGAGAGGGTGGGAAGATTTGGGAGAATGGTACTGAAACATGTGTACCATCATGTAAGAAACGAATCGTCAGTCTATATTCAATACAGGATACAGGATGCTTGGGACTGGTGCCCGGGGATGATCCAGAGAGATGATATGGGGTGGGAGGTCGGGGGGGGGGGTTNCAGATGTACAGAATGGACTTTTGGACTTTGAGGGAGAGGGTGGGAAGATTTGGGAGAATGGTACTGAAACATGTGTACCATCATGTAAGAAACGAATCGTCAGTCTATATTCAATACAGGATACAGGATGCTTGGGACTGGTGCCCGGGGATGATCCAGAGAGATGATATGGGGTGGGAGGTCGGGGGGGGGGTTCAAGATTGGGAACTCATGTACACCTGAGATGGAAAAAATAAAAATAAAAAATAAAAACCTGGAAAACAAACAAACAAACAAAAAAAAACCAAAACAACAAAAAAAAGATGAACAGAGAGACCAAAATCAAATTATTATTATTATTTTTAATGGAATGGAATTAGTAGGTGGGGAGGTTAGACTCATAGTCTCAGAAGTTATTGTGTAAAGTTCTGTGAGGTCATTTCTAAAAATTCTTTAAAATTGGTAATGCTTGTTAAATGTTTAGAGGGGAACTGGGAGATAAAACAAGAATTGCAAGAGGGCTTCATTATATGGTATTTTGAATCTTGAAGTATGTGATATATTAACTATCCCAATGAACAAATAAAAATAAAAGAAAAGCATAAATAAACTTCCTATGGGAAGAACCAGTTTTAACCATAAAAATATAACAAATATGCAGTGTTCTCTTCCCAAATTGCTTTCCATTTCCTACTCAACAGAATCTTAATAGCACCCCTATGATATATATATATACCATTGCCGTAACCCTATGCTCTCCTCTGCCCCTGAAGCTAGCATAGTCCCCTATACATACTAACTACACAAAATTATATACAAAACTAGTTTCCCTTTCCTTATGTTTGTTGCTTCTCTTGAATTTAACTTTGCTAGCTAAGGAATATCAACAGGTAGTATGTTGAATGTTTATGAAGGGAGTTTTCTGTGTTGTGGGATAGAAAGCAAACTTATCCTCCAACATGGGACTTAAGGGTCTAGAATTCTTCCATTAAGAATATAAAAGCTTCTATTCCACTTGAATAGGCAGAATATTGAATGCTATGTGTTACTGCATATCTTAGAGCAATTTCTGTATATAATGCAGTCAACCTGTAAACAAGACCTTGGGAATCAGAATGCTGTGGCTTAGACTTAACTAGCTGTCAGTTAATTTCTCTGAAACTCAATCTACTTATCTATGAACAAGGATATAAAGGATGTCAGGAGGTTTATAGAAAACACATTTGTGTGTATCACCTGACTCACTGCAGCTACTTCTTTAGTAGCTATTAAAATTAGTATTGCACATTCGTTGGTGCCATTTTCTTGCCAGACTTGCTCATGGGGACCTACATACCTTCCTACTTCATACCATTAGGGCATATTTCCTTGAAATATGTCAGAAACTTAAGTGTGAACTTTAAATAGTGAGCTTCATGGTGTTTGAAGCTTATGTTATCTGGGTCAAGGGATATTAAACGTGAGTCAAAGACCATTAAAAAAAAATACTGCATGATTAATTCTAAGCAAGTGATAGAACCCTAGCTTCTTCATGACTTTTAGGCTAATAATGTCAACAGATACTTTGAGAAATCTATGTACATGAGAAAGAGTATTTATTCTGAAAAAAAAAAAAAACATGCTACCCTTATTGAGACCTCTATCCTTTATTAGCCCAGCTGCTCTGTGGACCCAAGAACATTTCCTGGGTGATTTGTATCTTCTTCTAAAGTAATGAAGTCATGTATTCTGACACCTGGTACCACCTGCTCCTGGTAAGCGAAATGGCTTTGCAGCCTCCTTGACTTTCAATGAGAAGATAAAATGGTCCTGTTCAGATAGGAGAGCATCCTATGGGGATGTAGTAGCAGGAAGAGGAATAAATTAAAGCAGTCCTTTTCTATGCCCTTAGGTAAAAACAGACTTAAGAGATTTAAAATGTTGAACTTTGGGTCAGCTGGGCAATCAAATAAGCAGCTGAAAGGATCTAGAGGGAATTTCATGACAGATATTTGAGGCTCAGCTTTCAAGAGGGTTTGGATATTTTATCATAATTCCAGGTTCAGGAGGGTTTACAGGAAATATTCCTCAAAATTCAAAGGATTCTTTTCATTAGTAAAAAGTAAATATAATTTTAACATTAGGTCTATTTCCTTCTTGTTTTTGTTAATACGTATCTTAGAAGATGAAAAACAGATACTAATGTTGAAATGCCCTCTTCCAGAATACATCTTATTTCATTGGCTAAAATCTTAATTTCACAGTAGGCAAAGCAAAGAGGTCAAAGGAAGATACCTAATATGTACTAGAAAAAGTAGACATGAATTTTATGAGTATTCTCGGTTTGGGGGCATTCTGCTTAGGTAGAAGACACGTTCAAGCATTGGCATATCTGCAACTTAATCTTTTCTCTGAACCACTTCATATTTTTATGCCCTGAAACAGACAGATATTTGAAAGGCAGCAACTGGCACTTGTTAAAAATAAAGAGCAAGAGTGGCTACCTGAAGTCAAATGCTGGTTCTACCACTTCTCGGTTGTGTGAACTCTCTGTCTCTTTTTCCCTACCTGTAAATGCAAATGTTAATAGTATTTTGTTCATAAGATTCTAGCTAACACTGAAACAGCTAATTCATGTAAAGGACTAGAAATTGCAAGGCACATAGTAGGTGTTCAGCATATATTTGTTGACAACTTAAAAAAATATACACATCTATTTCTATTTTGATTCTTTTCTGTTGGAAATTTTTATGTTGATGTTAGTCCCTTTAGTTGTTGTTGCTCCTTTTAAAACCCTTTCCCTTTTTCCACCAGGTGCTTATCATTCATCATAATAACTACATTGATAATAACAATAGCTCAATTTATCGGTCCCTTGTATCTCACAGCCTTTGCATCCATCATCTCATTTACTGTTTGGCTAGAAGAATCCAGAATTCTTAACATACCTTGTAGCACCTTCATGATTTTCTCTCCCTTCTCATCTCTCATCGCTGCTGGGCATGTCAGACTTGTGTTGTCAAAACAACTCAGGTCATTTCCAACTGCATACAGTTGGTTCTTTTTAAAAAAAATTAATTATTATTGTGGCATAGTTAATTTACAGTGTTGTGCTGTTTTCAGGTGTTTGTGTGTGTGAGTGTGCAAGTCACTTCCGACTCTTTGCAACCCTATGGACTGTAGCCTGACAGGCTCCTCTGTCTCTGGGGATTCTCCCAGGATGAATACTGGAGTGGGTTGCCATGCCCTCCTCCAGGGGATCTTCCCAAGCCAGGGGTTTAGTTCTTATGTCTGCTGCATTAGCAGGCAGGCTTCTTATGACTAGCGCCACCTGGGAAGTCCATTTTCAGGTGTAGAACAAAGAAAATTACTTTTGCATATACATATATCCATTCTTCGTTAGATTCTATTCCCATATGAGTCATTATGGAGTACTGAGTTCCCTTTGCTATACAGTAGTTTATTATAGTTTCTTTTATTTTTAATATACAGAGGTATGTATATATTAAGGTAAGCTTCCCAGGTAGCACTAGTGGTAAAGAACCTGCCTGTCAATGCAGGGAGATGTAAGAGACACAGATTTGATCCTTGGGTTGGGAAGATCCCCTGGAGAAGGAAATGGCAACCCACTCCAGTATGCTTGCCTGGAGAATCCCATGGACAGAGGAGCCTGGTGGGCTACAGTCCATGGGGTCATAAAGAGTTGGACATGACTGAAGTGACTTAGCACACATGTATATATTAATCCCAATTTCCCAATGTATCTCTTTCCCTTTCATCCAAAAGAAGTTTATTTTCTACATCTGTGATTCTATTTCTGTTTTGTAAATATGTTTATTATACTTTTTTTTAAGAATCACATGTAAGTGACATCATATGTTATTTGCCTCTCTCTGACTTATTTCACTCAGTTTGACAATCCTGAGGGCCATACATATTGTTGCAAATGGCATTGTTTCATCCTTTTTAATGGCTAAATAATATTCCATTGTATATATATACTGCATCTTCTTTATCCATCCCTTTGTTGATGGACGTTTAAATTGCTTCCATGTCCTGGTTATTGTAAATAGTGCTGCAATGAACACTGGGCTACACAAATCTTTTTAAATTATAGTTTTCTCTGGATATATGCCCTGGAGTGGGAATGCTGGATCATATGGTAGCTCTCTCCAGTACTCTTGCCTGGAAAATCCCATCGACAGAGGAGCCTGGTAGGCTGAAGTTCATGGGGTCGCTAAGAGTTGGACATAACTGAGTGATGTCACTTTCACTTTTCACTTTCATGCATTGGAGAAGGAAATGGCAACCCACTTCAGTGTTCTTGCCTGGAGAATCCCAGGGATGGAGAAGCGTTATGGGCTGCCGTCTATGGGGTTGCACAGAGTCGAACACGACTGAAGCGATTTAGCAGCAGCAGCAACATCAGTTCAGTTCAGTTCAGTTGCTCAGTTGTGTCCGACTCTTTGCAACCGCATGAATCGCAGCATGCCAGGCCTCCCTATCCATCACCAACTCCCAGAGTTCACTCAGACTCAACGCCCATCGAGTCAGTGATGCCATCCAGCCATCTCATGCTCGGTCATCCCCTTCTCCTCCTGCCCTCAATCCCTCCCAGCATCAGAGTCTTTTCCAATGAGTCAACTCTTCGCATGAGGTGGCCAAAGTACCACAACTTCAGCTTCAGCATCATTCCTTCCAAAGAAATCCCAGGGCTGATCTCCTTCAGAATGGACTGGCTGGATCTCCTTGCAGTCCAAAGGACTCTCAAGAGTCTTCTCCAACACCACAGTTCAAAAGCATCAATTCTTCAGCACTCAACCTTCTTCACAGTCCAACTCTCACATCCATACATGACTACTGGAAAAACCATAGCC
>SJYA01000351.1:124902-136232 GCA_006410615.1 Neotragus moschatus | reverse complement strand
AGTAAGCGTCTTTTGATTTCATGGCTGCAGTCACCATCTGGAGTGATTTTGGAGCCCCCCAAAATAAAGTCTGACACCGTTTCCACTGTTTCCCTATCTATTTCCCATGAAGTGATGGGGCCAGATGCCATGATCTTCGTTTTCTGACTGTTATGCTTTAAGCCAACCTTTTCACTCTCCTCTTTCACTTTCATCAAGAGGCTCTTTAGTTCCTCTTCACTTTCTGCCATAAGGGTGGTGTCATCTGCATATATGAGGTTATTGATATTTCTCCCAGCAATCTTGATTCCAGCTTGTGTTTCTTCCAGTCCAGTGTTTCTCATGATGTATTCTGCATATAAGTTAAATAAGCAGAGTGACAATATACAGCCTTGACGTACTCCTTTTCCTATTTGGAACCAGTCTGTTGTTCCATGCCCAGTTCTAACTGTTGCTTCCTGACCTGCATACAGACTTACTGTTCTCTATAGAGGCTCCATCAAGTTACATTCCCACCAACAGTATAGGAGGATTCCTTGTACTCTATATCCTCTCCAGCATTTATTGTTTGTAGATTTTCTGATGATGGCCATTGTGACAAGTGAATGGGGATATCTTATTGTATTTCTGATTTGCATTTCTCTAATAATTAGTGATGTTGAACATCTATTCATGTGTTGCTTGGCCATCTGTTCGTCTTCTTTGGAGAACTGTCTGTTTAGATCTTCCTTCTACCCATATTTTTGATTAGCAATCTAATCATGCTTTTTTCTATATTGAGCAGCATGAACTATCAGTGTATTTTGGAGGTCAATCCCTTTTTGGTTGCTTCATTTCCAAATATTTACTCCCATCCTGTGCGTTGTCTTTTCATTTTGTTTCTGGTTTCCTTTGCTTTGCAAAAACTTTTAATTAGTTCCCATTTGCTTATTTTTGTTTTTATTTTCATTATCCTAAGAGGCGGATCAAAAAAGATTTTGCTGCAATTTATGCCAGAAAGTGTTCTGCCTATGTTTTCCTCTAAGAGTCTTTCAGTATCCAGTGTTACATATAGGTCTTTAATCCATTTTGAGTTTATTTTTGTATATGGTGTTAGAGAATATTCTGATTTCATTCTCTTAGATACAGCTGTCCAGTTTTCTCAGGATCACTGATTGAAAGAGACTGTCTTTCCTCAAACTGTATATTCTCACCTCCTTTGTCATAGATTAGGTGATCACAGGTATAGATTTATCTCTGGACTTCCTATCCTGTTCCACTGATCCATTAGAATGCAAAAATTGCTGCTATCTACTGACAAACACAATATGTACTTTAAGATTCAGGTCAATTACTTGCTATTTCAACCACCACAACATTGTAAAGTAATTAGCCTCCAGCTAAAAAAATGAATTTTAAAAAAAGCAAAAAAAACCCCAAAATCCTGTTCTCTATGTACTAGCAGATTGTTTACTGTAGCAGTTATAATGGTAATGTGCAAAAATTAAGCTCCAACGTAATCATCTGAGTTTTATTATACTCCCCAACTTGCTTCTCTTATTATTCCCTGGTCTTCTTCTAAAACCTATTATAATTATGATAAAACTTCTCTACATTTGTTGTGCCATTATTAGCATTAAATAAGCCCTCTAGTGCCACACTCTCTTGTGGTGATCAAGATTCTGCTCTCTGGAGTCAGGACATCTGGGTACAAATCCCAGTGCCAGTATAGTGCCACCTTGGGCATCTTTCTTTCTCTAAGCCTCAGTTTTCTCATCTTAAAAGGAGGATAATTATACAAAACCTTTTATAGCATTTTCTGGAGGATTAGATGAGACAGTTTTTAAAATGGTTGCTCTGGTGCCTGCTTCCTGCATAAGCTCAATATGCTCTATAAATATTATCTATGGTTAATCATGAAATGAAATAGGCCAAACTTTTCTCTATATATATATATGTGCACACACATGCAAATAGAAGACACAAATATCAAAGGGATTACCATGTACACTATATCAATGCATATATTTAGTAAACATTTGTTGAAGGAATAATTCTTGTCATGCACAATATATTTTAGAAACACAAAAGCATGTCTCTCAAATATGACATGCCTGAATAAAGGGATTATTTGCACAAATTCCCCCATTAATGAAACAGAGAAACATTGGAATACAAAGAAAACCACAATTCCTCGGGAATCCTTAAAACTTTTTGCTCTGTTCCTTTATTCATTACACAATTAGTAAATGTCTCTTGCACAACCAGCAACAATCCTTTACTAGATGAGCTATACAACAGCCTTTGGCTAAATGCAATAGAATTTTAACTAATCAATTCAACTGTCAATGTGTAGTTGAGTCTACCTTCTTTTATCCTTGTATAGCTCTTACCTTTAATGTAGGTGCCATGGTCAGTATACTAAACTCAGTTATGGGGAAGAAGGAAATGGTTTGGCAAATTATTTATGGCTGCACACAGGCAAGTATATGCATGCTTAGCAAGAAATCTGTGATTTAAACGGACATCTTTTTTTTCCTGTCTCAAAAGCTTAAAAACGAACAGACACTAGATTTTTCAGTGTTAAGGTAAGCAAAATATCAGTTCATTTTATTTAGATAGGCCTTGATAATGAAATTGCTAATATCTTTAATTTATTATTATTTTAGTTAGTTTTCTTTCCTTTCATTAACTTGTTTTCACAGTAGACATTTTTTTTTGAAGGATAAATCTGTGTACTATTATAGCCAGAGGGGCTTTTAAGATACTGCTTTGCACCTGGGAAACCCATTTAATTACTCGAGCTGTCAAAATGTTTTATTGTAAACAGCTTTTCTGATAGGTCCTGTTTCCCTCCTATGAACTATCTTTCCCAGAAGACGGTTGTCTTTTCAGAGGAGCTTAAAGTACAGGTGTCATAATTTAGAGGAATGAAGTTTTTATGTCTGAAAATACCCCATCCTTCTTCTCATGTCCAATTGAGAAATATTGCATGTTCATTTTTTCTAGTTTATGTGCATCATGAGACAGTATCAAATTAAAAAGATTTAAAAATTAAGTAGAACAAACTGCCTAAACTACAGGTAAAGTAAAGCTTTATCTGAGATGGAAAAATAAGATACTTGAAGTTGTATATAACCATTAAATCTATTTAGTACGAATCTAACAACATAAAAAGAGATCTAGATGTTATAAGATTTATAATTCGTTTAAATACATTGAATATCACATAAACTCACAAACCAAAGAGCTTCTGTAATACACAGATGTCTTTTCACACAACACAGCTGAGATTAAGGAGCTTTTGTCTTGTCTGGCTTTTGCTTGTGCATAACATTCCATCTCTGTTAAATCCTTTCTTACTTTTTGGAAAACTTATTCTAATTCCAGGGCCTGCCTTGGCTTGGCGTATCAAGAGCATTAACATCTAAGGAAAGTTTTTCCCCTTTATGTAAAAGGCAGGGTTCCAACTCATGTGCCACTGAGTCTCAATTCTGAAGTTTCTCATATAAATGCAAGGGTGGTTGGTTAGGTGGAGAAATCCAATAAGAACTCTATTGTGAATCTTTGAAGATTATTTGCAACTAATGGCCAAGATTAGAAAAGGGTAAATTAAATCCCTAGTAACAGTCCTATTGTGATAGATCTTACATTCTTTCGCACAGATGTGTCATGTGAAAATATGGACTGAATCTAATGATTCCTATGAAATATGTGTGAAATTCACGCAAGTTATCTCTTATTGTGGGATAGGATAACCCATAACCTAAGGAGACTCCAACTGTACTTAGTATATGAAAATAGTTCTGACTAGAACTATAAACTCACTCTTAAAAATGGAGTTGTTAATAGCTCTCCACTAAATATTCAAACATTCACACATTTTGCCATGTAAATATGGGCAATTCTATGCTGTTCAATTCAGTTCAGTTCAGTANTATCTCTTATTGTGGGATAGGATAACCCATAACCTAAGGAGACTCCAACTGTACTTAGTATATGAAAATAGTTCTGACTAGAACTATAAACTCACTCTTAAAAATGGAGTTGTTAATAGCTCTCCACTAAATATTCAAACATTCACACATTTTGCCATGTAAATATGGGCAATTCTATGCTGTTCAATTCAGTTCAGTTCAGTAGCTCAGTCATGTCCGACTCTTTGCGACCCTATGAATCGCAGCACGCCAGGCCTCCCTGTCCATCACCAACTCCCGGATTTCTCTCAAACTCATGTCCATCAAGTCAGTGATGCCATCCAGCCATCTTATCCTCTGTCGTCCCCTTCTCCTCCTGCCCTCAGTCCCTCCCAGCATCATAGTCTTTTCCAATGAGTTAACTCTTCGCATGAGGTGGCCAAAGCACCAGGGTTTCAGCTTCAGCATCATTCCTTCCAAAGAACACCCAGGACTGATCTCCTTCAGAATGGACTGGGTGGATCTCCTTGCAGTCCAGGGGACTCTCAAGAGTCTTCTCCAACACCACAGTTCAAAAGCATCAATTCTTTGGCGCTCAGCTTTCTTCACTGTTAGTACAGTTTAAAAAATATAATATCATGTTGTTCAAAGATACTACCTTGGAACTCTACAACATAGCACATGGGCTTGCTCCCTACTCTATTTAGGTTCTACTCAGCCCATATATCAATGCATACACTCACACACACACTTTTTCTTGCTGTTTTAAGAATTACGATTACAGTCTTTATAATCCAGGTTCTAACTGTTCAAAAAGCCAAAAATTTTCCAAAGATATAGGAAAGTTCGAAGATGTGTAAAACATTCAACAGCCAGAACAGACAAAAACAAATAAGAAAATAATGGGCCAAAGTCTGTAGACCAGTAGTTTTCAACTCAATGCATAATAGAATTACCTGAGAGTGTTGAAACAAATGTGCTTTCCTACACTCCACTTGTAACATTTCTGATTTAATGTGTCTGGGGGTGGCCCTGGGCACAAGTCTTATTTAAGTGCCTCAGGTGAATCTGGGCCTCCTAACAGCTCAGTGGGTAAAGAATCTACCTGCAATGCAGGAGACACAGAAGATGTGGGTTTGATCCCTGGGTTAGAAGGATCTCCTGTAAAGGAAAACCCACTCCAATATTCTTGCCTGAAAAATCATGGACAGAGGAGCCTGGTGGGCTATGGTCCATGGGGTCACAAAGAGCTGGACACACTGAGTGACTGAGCACGCACATGCAAGTGAATCTAAAATGAAGTTAGTCTTGAGGATTTCAGATGTAGATCATGGAGAAGTAATACTAGAGTGGCTGGATAACAGGACGTCCGGTTAAATGTGAATTTCTGAAAAATAATGTGTAATCATTTCTTTTTTAATTTCTTTTTTATAATCTTTTTCTTTTAAGCAGAGGATAATTGCTTTACGATATTGTGTTGGTTTCTGCCATATGTCAACATGAATCAGCCATAGGTACACGTAAGTCGCCTCGCTCCTGAACCCTACTCCCAACTCCCACCCCGTCCCACCTCTCTTGGATGTCGCAGAGCACTGGGTTGAGCTCCCTGTGTCACCTGCAAATTCCCACTTGCCATCTATTTTACATACGGTAATGCATATGTTTCCATACCATTCTGTCCATTTGTCCCACCCTCTCCTTCCCCCAGAGAAGGCGATGGCACCACACTCCAGTGCTCTTGCCTGGAAAATCCCATGGACGGAGGAGCCTGGTGGGCTGCAGTGCATGGGGTCGCTAAGAGTCAGACATGATTGAGCGACTTCACTTTGACTTTTCACTTTCATGCATTGGAGAAGGAAATGGCAACCCACTCCAGTGTTCTTGCCTGGAGGATCCCAGGGACAGGGGAGCCTGGTGGGCTGCCGTCTATGGGGTCGCAGAGAGTCGGACACGACTGAAGCGACTTGGCAGCAGCAGCAGCAGCTCCTTCCCCCACTGTTTCCATAACTTTGTTCTCTATGTCTGTGTCTCCATTGCTGCCCTGCAAATAGGTTCATCAGCACAATCTTTCTTGATTCCACTGTCTTTCTCTTTGTGACATGCTTCATTCTGTATAATAGGCTGTAGGGAATATTACTCAGCTACAAAACAAACACATTTGAGTCATTCTGAATGAAGTGGATGAACAAGTATGATCTTTTAATACAATACTATGTCCCAAAATATTATATGGGACATACGTTAAAAAAATTGACTGGTCATTTTTCTGGAGTTCACATTTAACCGGGGTTTTTATTTGGATATGCTAAAGTGTAAGAAGAGATTTATCTTTAAATTCTGGTAGTTGGAAGAAAGCGGCCTGACATTTTTCCTAACAGAAGAAAATGGACTAGCATAATTCCTAAATGAAAAATGTTATTTTCCTGATAGTGCTTGGCTTTAGCAGAGAAGTGATAGAATCAAGTAAGTGATGGAATCATATTAAGACTGAAATCATCTGAGTGGAACAAATGGCAATTTTTATTTTAATTCTTTCTGTGCCAGAGTTTCCCAACCCTAGAGAATCTGAGCAAAGAGAATTTAGGAAAGTTAAAAGGCCAGTAGACACCCCAATACCCACATCTTGTTCTTAATCAATTGACCATCCCTGCAAATGCTTTGGATGAAACATACAATTTGAAAATAAAACAAAGTAAAGGAATTAATATTAGATGAGAAATGTTGCACAAATTCCACACTGCAATGTGGAATGCCAGAGTGCTGGTGTGAACCATATGGATGTGTGTTTGTGCAATGAACAGAGAAGGACTTTTTCCCAAGTGTGGTCATTGCAACTGACCCAGAACAGAATGCTTTATATACCCCCATTCCAAAGTCTTGTCTAAGATATAATCATTTTGATGTGAAAAGAGCAAGGCCAAGGATGAATGGTCATGAAGAAGAGAAAGAGGAAGATAACTTCTCTTTACTTCTATAACTCTCTATACTTCTCTATAACTTCAGCTTTACTTCTGTGCCTGGGAAAGAGAAAAAAAAAAAAAATGTCTCCCCCTCCTCCCCAACATCTGAGGCCGGGAGAGAGTCACCCTGGGCTGACCTGGAAAGTTCCAGGTTGTTGTGGAACTGTGTTGTCTGATGTTCCACTACAGTTTTCTACAGTATTTCTCTACTTCTTTCCTGTCTGCTGATTTTTTAAAAACTTGTTGGTTTCTTTTCTATCATACGAAGGGTTAAAGCTGCTCCTTTTTCTGCTCCTTTTTCTTCCTTTTTTCTAGAATTCCTATTCTAACTAAAAGATCAAAAACTGAATTTTAAGTTTATTTCATTCCTCACTGAGTTTGAGATTTTTCTTTCAAAGCCCCGACAATAGTTATCAGTTCATATGACAAATTCAGAAGGCTTTTCACCTTCACCGGGCTACTCCCTCTGCTTTTGTGAGAACCTGGATCTTGGAGTCAAAAGTGTTTCAGGCATGGATCTTTTCATTTCCTCCTAAATCTTTGAGTGTGAGATAATTCCACTAAGAGCTACTTTAATTTTCACCCAGATTTATGATTTATTCATTCATTTGTTATACTGAATGTATATTCAGTATAATAAGGGCTCTATCCCTCTTATTTGTTGAATATTTAACTCTATCACACTCTAGGTTTCAGGAGTCCACAAATACAATCAGAAATTTACCTAGTAGTCTCAAAGGCCTTGATCAGGAAGGAAAGTGACATAAGACCCTGGCTCTGTGTGTGTGTGTGTGTGTGTGTGCGCGCGCACGCACAAGTATTTTGTTTTAGTTTTACTTCGATTCCCCTACACACAACCTTCTGCAGATGACAATTTATATAATGAATAAATTGGGAGCACATGGTTGGAGTGATTCAGATTGGCTGAAAAATATCCCCAGGAGTTCTCTGAGGAGACTCTGGCATGGTTGTCTCTGACCAAAGATGGTAAAAGAGTCCAGAGGAAGGTAAAGAATAACAGAATCTAGGGCAACCAACCAGGTAATACTGATAACTTCCAGTGCTTGGTGCTAGAATTGCAAAACCAAAACAAAAATAAACTTACATTATACAGCTGTGTGTATTTGGGCAAGCTTCACTGAGTTAGTGGGGAACTGTGCATTTCTTTCAATTTGCCTGGAAGATCACTTTCATCTGCGCTGGCAATTGGAAGCTTATTCTAAACCTGTGGTTCTAAATGGACAGTTTAGGGACCAGTGGCATCACCTAGATGCTTGTTAGTCACACAAATTCTGGGGCCCATCTCTGACCAACTGTATCAGAAGCTTTGCAGGTGAAGCCCAGCAAACTGTGTTTAATAAGCCATGAAGCTCAAAACCAATACAGTATTGTAAAGTAAAATAATAATAATAATAAAATAAAAATATAGAAAAAATAAATTAATTTTAAAAATTAAAAAAAAAAAAGAAATACAGCATCGAGTAAGATTTAATACAAGGTTTTGCCCTGTAGACCCTCAGTCCATTTGAACTTAGATTACATTAAGTTACATTAAGTGTTTTTTTAAACATAAATTTATTTATTTTAATTGGAGGTTAATTATTTTACAATATTGTATTGGTTTTGCCATACATCAACATGATTTTTAGTATTAAATTAAGTTTTAGTATTTCATTAAATGATTAAGTAACTTCTATAATTATTTAACAATTATTTCTATTGCTTTCATTTAAAAGCAAATCTTTTTCTCCCTTAATAGCATTTTAAGTAGACACACAAATCTGGTACATTACTGTAAAAAGAGCCCATATTTTCAAGTTTTGTTTTGTTTTTGTTGTTGTTTCCTTGAAAGAATTGGGATACTGTGGTAGAATGTTTTAAACAATGTCACACCAGGGCTCTTTTACAAAAGAACAGTAATTTCCTCATGCTAATGTATACTTTTCCATTTTCTGTTTCATATTAAACACTATTTAATTCCCTAAAAAAAAAAATAAAGCCGTGCAGCTGATTTTTGGTGTATGAGAACCAATACCCTAAACACTAATGATCCCTTTTAATGTAAGAGTCCTCTGAGCTGAGACTATGGCATTAGGCCCCAATTCTGACATTCACATCCATCGTATTTCTTCTGATCCCAGAGAGAAAGAGATTGGTGCTGAGGCCACTGCAGGACAAACAGACACAGACAGCATTACTAGCTGGGGATTTTGCTGCGAACCCTCTTTCCATTGTCCCACCTTCCTGGAAGGAGTCATGGAAGAGATGAAGGATGGCCCAGATCTCCTCAGAGACAGTAGTCTGAGCCCTCTTGCTGCTCCCATCAGAGGAAAACATTTTAAAAAATATTTACCCCTATTAGCTTATAACAGAGAAGGCAATGAAACCCCACTCCAGTACTCTTGCCTGGAAGATCCCATGGACGGAGGAGCCTGGTAGGCTGCAGTCCATGGGGTCACTGAGAGTTGGACACGACTGAGCGACTTCACTTTCACTTTTCACTCTCATACATTGGAGAAGGAAATGGTAACCCACTCCAGTGTTCTTGCCTGGAGAATCCCAGGGACGGGGAGCCTGGTGGGCTACCATCTCTGGGCTCGCACAGAGTCAGACACGACTGAAGCGACTTAGCAGCAGCAGCAGCATTAGCTTATGATACTACAGGGATTTCCATCACCTGCCCACAAAATGTCCTGGGCTTTAACTAATACATGAACAGCATTTCTAGCCCTTGAGTGACTAGAAAGAGAACCAAGAGCATGATTCCTCTCAGAGTGGTGATTCCCTGGTATTGGTTTGTTCAGGGAACATAGGGTCAGGTAAAATATAGATATTCAAGCCGGAGAGGTTCCGCTGCAGATGGTCTGAGGTGTATAGCCCAGGAGTCAATATTTTAGTAAGAATCCCCAGGTCATCCTGCAGCTGCTTCCATAAGAAATTTAAAGAATTACCATTGCCTTATACAACAATAGATATAACACTTTCAACCTGAATATTATATCCATTTCCCAAACTTCTTAGATGGAGATTTCAAAGCCTTCTCTCAGTTAAAAATACGAACAGATAGCTTTGTAATGATAATGTTCCCATATGTTCACATGGCACTTGTACACTTTTAAAAGTTCCTTCACATGCACCATCTCAAAATAGCAAGGGCACAAAATGGTATTGCTTAGAGAATGTTACTTCCTTGATCCAAGCAGTTATTTGGAGAGAAGAGAGAATTTTATGAATATATATTCATGGCTGTATACAATGTGCAAGGATTAATGCCATGGATGAAATCAGGCACCATGAGAACAAGCATCCAAGGGAAGTCCAAAAGAGGATATCTTTTTTCTTAGTAAGAATTAAATTAAGGTGATTTTTAGTGCAACTGCACTAGAGTCCCAGCTGTTTCCAAGGCTGTGGTCTAAAATATTGGATTATGTACTTTGTTCCACACTTGAAAAACTTGCAGTACAGCTTCCACAGAATACTGCCAAATAAATAGTAAGGATGTGGGTGTTTATTCATTTGGAACAGAGACACAAAATTCAACCAAGACTTCTTATTTAGGAGTGGAGGTAGACCCCCGAAGGACATATTTCATTGCGTAATAGTAAGGGATTGTGACAGCTCGCAGGAATTTCCTATTGGATTCTACTGGTTACTTTTTGCTAAAGAAGAGTGCCAATGCAGCCAAGGTTGCAGGACTGATACCCACATAAGAGGAAAACCGTGCTCTGGCTACAGGTCTCCCCTGATCTCCAGCCAGGCAAGTATATGCCATTGACCAGTAAAGAGTTCAAGGAAAACTGAAGACTTACTAGTACCACAAGAAAAACCAAAGCTCTCCTCACACTGGTATATGCGGCTGCGGCTTCATCTCTGTTTTATCTTCTATTTAATTGATTTTTAAAGCATCTGCTACTTTAAGAATATTGTCATCATTTTGTGCACAATAGTTTTAACCACGCAACACATTATGGGAATCCAAGACAGAATCTCTCAAATATTGAGTAGATATCAACATGCAGAACAATACTTGAGATTAATCCTGACAATTTTATCTGATTACCTCTATTTTATAGATACATTGCTTCCTTGCGGTTTTCTGAACGAACTTTTTGTTTTAACAATTGCTACATTGGTCTGTGCTTTGACATTGCTGTAACTTCATTTGGTTCTGCTTGAGTTTTTTGTCTCATATGATTTAGGTTTTAAGTAAGTATAAACTATTTCTTTTTCCAAACAACAATGAGGAAGATACAAAGGAGGTAAAAAATCTTTTTTCCAAGGGGAAATTTGTTCAAGTAAGCTTTAAGGATTGGAGCCAAAGGACTTTTCCCATGAGCTTCTGGAGCAAAATAAAAATGGAGGGACGTTCCTGGCAGTCCGGTGTTAAGACTCTATGTTTCCAATGAGGGTGGTGTGGTTTGATCCCTGGTCAGGGAACTAAGGTCCCGTATGCTGTGCTGTGTGGCCCCCTGCCACCTTCCCCCTACTCCTCCCC
>SJYA01000351.1:0-124712 GCA_006410615.1 Neotragus moschatus | reverse complement strand
AACTAGCAGTGCAGGTCTCTGGAGTTGAGCTTCTCAGCCTGCAGCTGGGTTACATTCTCCCACTGCTGGGGACTGTTAATGCCCCTGGCCCAGGTTCAAGGAATAGTTAGAGGGACAGCAAGGCTGTGTTCCAAACATTACCTACCCTGGAAGCATTCCTAAATGAGTTTAAACCACAAACATCACTAAAAGAATTTGTACCTCAGCAGAAACTCTCAACTAATGTTAGCTACAACTTTGCTTTTCTGTAGTCAGACAGGACCTTAGAAATTCTCTGATGAGATCCATATCCTTAGGTTTCCAGGTAAAGGAATGATCATTAAAGTAAAAATCTTATCCAGAGACATACAGTTGACTAGACACATTTTTCCTCGGCTGTTAAAGGAAATGATCACATTTTGACACATTTTCACTGCCTTGATATCAAAAAAGATGAAGTAAGTTCTTCCAGTCATAGTGGGCCCAACTTCCACACAATCCCCTATCCTTGTTTCCTCTTTGAATATCATATCTTCCTCTTTGTTCACGAGCTTCCCCTCCTCTGCTGTTACCTCCTTTTTCTACACCAGCCTTGGCCTTCCTCTTTGTGCTATATCCCTCTGCCTCTTCCAACTCCTGCTGCTGCTAAGTCACTTCAGTCATGTCCGACTCTGTGTGATCCCATAGATGGCAGCCCACCAGGCTCCCCCGTCCCTGGGATTCTCCAGGCAAGAACACGGGAGTGGATTGCCATTTCCTTCTCCAATGCCTGAAAGTGAGAAGTGAAAATGAAGTTGCTCAGTCGTGTCCGACTCTCAGCGACCCCATGGACTGCAGCCCACCAGCCTCCTCCATCCATGGGATTTTCCAGGCAAGAGTCCTGGAGTGGGCTGCCATTTCCTTCTCTGCTCCCAACTCCTGAGCTGTATAATAGTATGGAGTCAGAAACACGTAATAAAAGGAATCAAGAATATTTATTGCTTATGTCACTTTGTAATTTTTGTTAAAGGTTTTACATCTTGACAGGACATTTCAAGTACCCCTACTAAAGTGTCTCCATCAACATGTCTAGCATTGCAATAAAGATGAATCATCAAAAAAATCCAGGAAGACTAGATAAGAAATTTTACATTTTAACTTCTGACTGCACCATTATCCGATGCATCAGCCATCCGTCAGTACGGATACCTCTCCACTCTCTCAGCCACCACTGTCTCTTGTTCTGGAACCACCGCAGGGCCCAGCTGTGAGTGGGCTCCAGCCAACCTCACACAAGCCCAATCTGCTCACAGCATTGTGCAGGTTACCCCATGTTCTCTCTCTTTTTCTCTTACTGTCTCTGGGGCTTTCCCAGTGCTGAGGATTGGGGAGCCCGCAAAGAACCAAGCATGCCCAACTCAGAAGTGGGAAATGAAAGTGACTAGAAAATTATCTGCCTCTCTCCCCAGTGCACAGGTCCAGAGATATAGTTGATATGACTCTTTGGGGAATAGATCTCCTGGATTAGGTGATCTGGCTGGCCTGTTTAGACATCCTCTAATTTGATCTCTCTCTGTTTCACTGCCAATGAATCTCTCACTTTTTTCCTGTGGATTTGCACTCTCTAACAAGAACACTGATTAAGCCTGCTTTATAGGTAATCCTGGCTAAGGGAAGATGTTTTGGTATATAAACTTAACATTTCAGTTGAAACTCAAAATTACATTGGTCAATACATTAAAATTTAAGATTTAGCATTTACCAGTAATGTGATTCCATCCAATCCATCCAGGAGATGGGTAAAACAGAATAAGGTGGTTGGATGGCATTACTGACTCAACAGGAATGAGTTTGAACAAACTTCGGGAGATGGTGAAGGATAGGGAAGTCTGGCGTGCTGCAGTCCATGGAGTTGGGAAGGGTCGGACATGATGGAGTGACTGAATAACAACAATCCAATGTTTTAAATGTATTAATGTATTAAAAAAAATTTTTTTTTAAGACCAACTCAATGGTGGCTCAAATGCTAAAGAATCCACCTGCAATGCAGGAGACATGGGTTCCATCCCTGGGTTGAGAAGAGGAGGGTATGGCAACCCACTCCAGTATACTTTCCTGGAGAATCCCATGGATAGAGGAGCCTGAAGGGCTACAGTCCATGGGATCACAAAGAGCTGGACATTACTGAAAGACTAGGCATACAGCAATCAAATATTGGGGTGTTAATGATGTTCCCTGACTCAGTCTTAAAAGGATTTCTACTTTATATTTAAGCTTTATTTTCTTTTGTTTAAGAAGGTGTGTATGAAAAAATAACATTAAAATGCATTGTAAATGTAGATTCCCTGTTTTCCATATAACTCAAAGTTCATTTGTGATAAAGCAAGACATTCAGTTCAGTTCAGTAGCTCAGTCATGTCCAACTCTTTGGGACCCCATGAATCGCAGCACGCCAGGTCTCCCTGTCCATCACCAACTCCCAGAGTTCACTCAGACTCACGCGATAGGTACTAAATTAAGAAATAAATGAGTTTGTGATCAAATAGCTTCAGGAAATTCTGAGCTTAAGTTAATTTTTCTGCTTATTGAACAAGTTCTCATAGCCTTTGATATGTTAAGCCATAAGATTATTGATTGGTATATGTTAGCATATCAATGTATTACATACTGGGGATCCAATGGTGGACAAAAATGAAAACAATGCTTGTCCTCATGTAGATTTCAGTTTGTTCAAGGGAGATGACCATCTATCAAATGATGATGTAAATAAATGTAAACTTGCAAACATGAGAAATGCATGAGAATGTGTAATAAAATTCCAATGAGAACTGTGAATGTCTAAGGAGGGTAATGTACTATTTGTAAACACAGTTTGATCGCTGATCATTTTTCAGAGAAAGTTTCTGTGGCAGCAGGGAGGAAGGGTAGGGAGATGAAATACTGTACTAGAAATGAGTTAAGTGTATAGCTGAGATTGAGAAACAGTGTTGAGACATTGCTAAGAGACACTGTCAAAAGAACTATCTTTAAGCAAGAGTCTTAATCTTTCTGTCTCCTCATCCAAAAATGAGAAGTTTGAACTCATGTTATTCAGTGACTTTCCAAGTTATGTATTTTATGATTAAATGACTCCAACTAAAACATTTAGAAATCTGAGTACGTGGTTTGTGATTTCTCCAGGATCCACTGCTATCCCTTATCTCTTTGCAGCTAATCTAATTGCTAATTACTCCCTTCATTTGAGTGATACTATGGGGCATGGAAACCATGGAATCTACATTAGGAGATTTTGCCACTTCCTGCCAGGAAGGCAATTAAAGATGCTGCATTCTTTAGCCTAAGATATGACAAATCTGACACAAGGCAGACAAAAGGCATCATTCTCTTTGCTCAAAGAATAATGTTCAATGTCAATAAAATATTTGGGATAGAGAATTACTTCACATTTTCTTTGGTGAGTACAATAGACAATAATTGTATTGAACTTTATATAGGAAAATTTCTACAATCTACTAGGAGTTGAAATAACCTCAAAATAATCAAATGATTTTTTAAAAAGTCAATGAAAATTAACATAGATTTCTTTTTAAAATGCCATTTTCCAGTGAATCTCTATTAAAACAGATGTCTGTTTCCCATTTGTCTCCTCCTTAAAATAGCTTCACTGTGTGACATGTATGTCTAATCCTGCTTGGGTAATATGGATTTAATAAGATATATGTCCTTATATGCAGTACTTAGAAAGCCCCTGCTACAATTTGCTGTTGTAAGTCACACACATCTGGTGCTATTTTGACCTGGCAATTACATATAGTTCCTTCCTCAATTTCTTGGGGAAAAAATAATGTGACAAATTGGGACTATGTTCAAATTAGTTTTTAAGTTTCTCCCAGTTGGGAGGACTGAGCAAGAACTTCTATACCATTTCCTTCTTAGAGGTACATAATACTTTCTTGCCCATTTTCCTTTGTCAAGAAATGTCCTTTTAAATGCCCAAAAGTCAGATTTAATGGTAGCATGCTGACATTGGCTCAATAAACCATTCTACAAACTAAGGCAAATGTATTTCTCCCTGAATATTATGTATTAGAAGGTCTACCACTTAGCCCTGCCTCTACCACATGCAAACTATGGAACTTTGTTCCATTGGTTCAATTGCTATTAGTTTCTTCGTATATTTTTATATGAAAATTATGTAGTCTTCATACATCACAAAGTTACTTTAAGAATCAAATGAAACAATATATGTGAAAGTGTATTTTATGTGGACGTGTTTTGGAGTATAAAAATTATTTTAAAAATAAGAGATACTATTTGTTGATCGCTAAAGATTCATCTGGTTAAACTAAATGTATTGAAATCAACAAGACCTTATTAGATACCATGGAAGATACGAAATGTGTATAATATTTCATATTATATTTTTCAATTATAAAAGGTGAACTTAAAACACTTTAACCAATTAAGAATATATAACTACAGGTTAAATACTATATATGACAAGCAAGAAGTAAAATAGCTGCTAAAAGAAAAAAATAATCAGTGTAAACTAGAATAATAAGATATACTAAATAGTAATTGAGTAATCGGCGAAAATTTGAGTAAGTGGAAAGCAAAAGACGAAGACAGAGAAAATGTTCAGAGGGGCTAGAGTAGGCTCAAGAAGCTGAAATAACAGAAAGAATGAACTGCTGCTCAAGCAGCAAATTCAGATCCTTTAAAAAATAAAATAAAATTATCTCATTCTGGTCTTTTGTACAAATGTGAATCCCTGCATTCTTCTATCCAAAAGGAATATGTGGAGAAATCCAGGACCAACAAATCATCAAGAACACTATGCTCTCATATTCCTAACACCTTTGTCTTTTGTAATTCTTCTTCCGCCAAAGCAGCATGGGCCATTTTTGGCAGCCTGTCACCATGCAACCTGTTACCACACTAATTAGTGTGTCTATAGCTAGAACAGCAATGACAAAAACGATAATCTGATGTTCCACATTTAATCTCTGACAGCCACTTTCCCAAATAGAGCTTGTGAAATTTATAAATCAAAGAGGAAAATCTGTTCAGTTTTCAAATCAGGGACAATGTGGTGACTCTGCTTTACCTGACTCAAACAGCACCGTATCATTGGTCAGGGCAGCTCTGGAATTAGAGAGAAGCAAGCAAGGTTCCACAGAGTAGGGAAACATAAAGTGGATGTTTCGTCACGGTAATGCTTGGCTTTATCATGTAACTGGGGGCAATCATAAAATCGTGTTTTGTTCATAAAATTAGTTATGGTTCTCTCAGAAACCTAGAAAGAATATACATGTGGCATGTTGGAATCCCTTGATAATGTACTCTTGGGTATGCTGTTTTCCAGTGGAGGAAAGCTCACACATGCCGCTCTTCCTCTGTCAGGCAGCTCAATGATTCCCAGGAGGTAGTCTCAGCACTGCAGGACAAGTCACAGAAGAGATTTGTGATACTACTGAATCACTTTTTGCACTACTCTGCTTCCCTACTGGTTTCAAGCTACAGCTAAGTTACTTATTGAGCAAAAACTTTATCTGAAACCAATTTCACCTTTATAATCCTTTCGGCCCTGCACCCTTGATATGTTTATTTAACAAAATTTACATAGTACCTTTGATGTTAGAGTGCTTAGCACTCTAACATGACCAACATATCATGCTTGGTCCTGAAAATTGTTTATCAAGGTCACTGTGCAACTTGCACACAGATAAATATTATTTGTGCCTATGTCAAGGCATCTTGTTTTGTTTGCCACCTCCTTACCTTTTAAAAGCACTACGTTTTGTTTAGAGACTCGCTTTCGCTGACAGCACTGTTGAGAAGAGCTGCCAAGCCCTTCTCCATGGTCGTCATGCCATTTCAGGTTTTGGCATGGAACAGTGGGGGTAGGAGATGGGAGGATGCAGGACCTAGTAGCCATCAGCTCCAGCTTCCTCAATAGAGCAAACAGTACGCTACTCAATGAATGAGTAGAATAGCTCCTTACCAAAACATGATTCTGCCTTTGAATACAGGGAAGATTTTGTCTTTGAAACTCTGCTATTAAAATATTGAATCCTCTTTAAATCCAATTTACTCTTCTAAGTAACAGCCCCTTGGAAGAGCNAGGGGCTAGAGTAGGCTCAAGAAGCTGAAATAACAGAAAGAATGAACTGCTGCTCAAGCAGCAAATTCAGATCCTTTAAAAAATAAAATAAAATTATCTCATTCTGGTCTTTTGTACAAATGTGAATCCCTGCATTCTTCTATCCAAAAGGAATATGTGGAGAAATCCAGGACCAACAAATCATCAAGAACACTATGCTCTCATATTCCTAACACCTTTGTCTTTTGTAATTCTTCTTCCGCCAAAGCAGCATGGGCCATTTTTGGCAGCCTGTCACCATGCAACCTGTTACCACACTAATTAGTGTGTCTATAGCTAGAACAGCAATGACAAAAACGATAATCTGATGTTCCACATTTAATCTCTGACAGCCACTTTCCCAAATAGAGCTTGTGAAATTTATAAATCAAAGAGGAAAATCTGTTCAGTTTTCAAATCAGGGACAATGTGGTGACTCTGCTTTACCTGACTCAAACAGCACCGTATCATTGGTCAGGGCAGCTCTGGAATTAGAGAGAAGCAAGCAAGGTTCCACAGAGTAGGGAAACATAAAGTGGATGTTTCGTCACGGTAATGCTTGGCTTTATCATGTAACTGGGGGCAATCATAAAATCGTGTTTTGTTCATAAAATTAGTTATGGTTCTCTCAGAAACCTAGAAAGAATATACATGTGGCATGTTGGAATCCCTTGATAATGTACTCTTGGGTATGCTGTTTTCCAGTGGAGGAAAGCTCACACATGCCGCTCTTCCTCTGTCAGGCAGCTCAATGATTCCCAGGAGGTAGTCTCAGCACTGCAGGACAAGTCACAGAAGAGATTTGTGATACTACTGAATCACTTTTTGCACTACTCTGCTTCCCTACTGGTTTCAAGCTACAGCTAAGTTACTTATTGAGCAAAAACTTTATCTGAAACCAATTTCACCTTTATAATCCTTTCGGCCCTGCACCCTTGATATGTTTATTTAACAAAATTTACATAGTACCTTTGATGTTAGAGTGCTTAGCACTCTAACATGACCAACATATCATGCTTGGTCCTGAAAATTGTTTATCAAGGTCACTGTGCAACTTGCACACAGATAAATATTATTTGTGCCTATGTCAAGGCATCTTGTTTTGTTTGCCACCTCCTTACCTTTTAAAAGCACTACGTTTTGTTTAGAGACTCGCTTTCGCTGACAGCACTGTTGAGAAGAGCTGCCAAGCCCTTCTCCATGGTCGTCATGCCATTTCAGGTTTTGGCATGGAACAGTGGGGGTAGGAGATGGGAGGATGCAGGACCTAGTAGCCATCAGCTCCAGCTTCCTCAATAGAGCAAACAGTACGCTACTCAATGAATGAGTAGAATAGCTCCTTACCAAAACATGATTCTGCCTTTGAATACAGGGAAGATTTTGTCTTTGAAACTCTGCTATTAAAATATTGAATCCTCTTTAAATCCAATTTACTCTTCTAAGTAACAGCCCCTTGGAAGAGCACTGCTATAAGAAAGGAATTATTATTCCAGCTTTATACGTTATTTGCCTGAACTGGAAAAAAAAAAAAAAGCTTGAATCTTAGTCAAGCTATGAGCATGACAGCAATTTCACTCTTTCATGTCTTTGCACATGATATTTTCTTTGCCTAGAAATACCACTTCTGGTTAAACCCAGCTTAAATGTAACCTTCTGGGTAAAGTTTCCCCTGACCTCTCTAAGGTGAAAAATATTGCTCCTTTTTCTGTTCTTTCATGACATATCCTCATTGAACACTCTTACATTAGAACACTGATCATTCGTTATAATGCTCATCTCAACTCAGCTCTAAACTCCTTGAAAACAAAGACATCTTTATATTTGTCTCCTCAGCACCAGGCTAATAGCAGAGACTCAGTACTTGTTTGTGAAATAAGCATTGTCATAGTCACATGAAGTAAGTGGCTAAAATTAAACAGACAAGGGACAAGAACCCATAATCATTTGTCCAGGTACCTCTTGACTGCCACAGCTGTGAAAAGGTAGGAGTGACCACCACTATTTATACTATTCATATTGATAATATCAATTCTGGACAAAATGGATGTCAAGGGCAGCCTTAAAATGAAAAGGTATCCATTCATTCAGAAAGGCATTCAGTACACACTTACTGATTAATCACTATATGCCAAGAAAGGCAAGATAAATGGCAGAGTTTCTTCTCTCAAGGAGACAAGAAAATAAATCTTCACCATACAGGGTATTAACTGTTGGGCATGCGGATAAGAAAGGCACCTAATCTACACCAGGTAAGTCAAGTAAGGATTCTCTAGCGGGGGGTTATTCCCAATGTCCTTGAAAGACCAATGGGACTTGAATGGGAAGAAAGTATAGGAAGCAATATAAGTAAGTGGGAAAGCCATGTGAACATTTAGTGCTGGGAAAGAGGCTAGCAGGTTTCTGGACTAAAAATAGTTTGGTAGGGCTAGAGGTGTGGTCTGGGGGGTAAAGAAAGAATAGGGAAAAGGGGACTTCCAGCAGGTTACAAGCTAGTGAGGGGACTGTATGAATGCATATAAATGAGTATCAGGTCTTTCAAGGTTTAAATTCGAGGGCTCCTGTGACATACTCCAGTCAAGTTCCTATAGGACAGTGCTGCCCAAATCACTGAGTCTGGGATGCCCAGTCAAATTTGCCATACTTTGGGAACTTTTTTTTGGAAAGTGTAGGACTTTATGTGAAAGTGGAAGTGTCCATCTCTCCGTCATGTCTGACTCTTTGCAACACCATGGACTGTAGCTTGCCAAGCTCCTCTGTACATGGGGTTTTCCAGGCAAAAAGACTGGAGAGGGTTGCCATTCCCTTCTCCAAGGGATATTCCTGACCCGGGGTTTGAACCCAGCTCTCTGGGATTGCAGGCAAATTCTTTACCATATGAGCACCAGGGAAGCCCATAAGAGGCCCGTAAATAAGTTCCAGTGGTTGAAAAATCATCTACATTGCACATACAGAACCATACTCATTCATAATCTGTGCTAGGATTTCCAAAATTTCGAAACCACATTTGACATTTTTTAATGTATCATAAAATAAAGCAAATTAAGTGCATGCATTTAAATCAAATGAATCTACACATCTGAAGCATCATCCTAGTGCAAAACTCTCTGCTTGGCCTCATGTAGTGTATAGAGATGACCTCAGCACAGATCCAGTTCCCAAGAAATGTCAGTGTGTAAGAGTTGATAGATCTCTTCTCTTCTGAATATCTCTTCATTTTAAATGCAAAATGCTGATCAATTGAATAGTTACTCCCAAACCCCATGTCAAATAGTAAATACTTCAAGGTCTTCTGAAAAGACAACAATGAACAGTGGTGAACCAGGGCTTTCCCATGGTGCAGTCAGTAAAGAATGTGCCTGCAATGTGTGGGAGACCTGGGTTTGATCCCTGGGTTGGGTAGATCCCCTGGAGGAGGGCATGGCAACCTACTCCAGTATTCTTGCCTGGAAAATCCCCATAGAAAGAGGAGCCTGGTGGGCTGCAGTCCATGGGGTCGCAAAGAGTTGGACACAACTGAGAGACTAAGCACAGGATTAAGATATGCTGACCTGTTCATTCTAATGAACATCTTTCAGGAATTTTCTTGGCTGGTAAAAAAAAAAAGTCAATAGATCTATTATCTATTAGTACGTTAAGACTATTGGGGGGGGGGGGGAAATGAAGGACAGGGAGAGGAAAACATTTGTTTTAAAGATTTCTGACTGAAAGTCCTAGATTGATAAACATATAAAAATATCTTGCCGGGGAAAGTGTTGTACACGTCTAGATCTCAGGATATTTCCAAGATATTAATTATCTCTACACAGCTGAGACCAGTGGGCATCGTTTCTACTATTGGGGAAGAAAGGTGCCAACTTGCCCAGGGCTATGCAGCTTGTCATGATGTGAACCAGAACTAAAATAGGATTCTTGGCTCTCCGGATTTCTGATATCCAATTCAGCAGACTTCAACTTTCCACTAGATACTCTGCAAGTTAAGCAGTTCTCACGTCAGCTTGTGCCAACTGCTTAAATACCCTGTCAAATCTTCAAGTGTTATAAGTGTCAAGTGCCTAGGAATCTAGTATGTCCTGAGGACTAGTTCCTACCTTGCTGTACCGTTTGAATTTAGGTAATGGTGTGAGTTCAAGAAGCCGTCACATCTATAAGTACTACTGTAAGTATTAAAATTCTACTGCTAACATCTTACTGAAAGAAGACTTAACTGGATAAAAATGAGAAGTCCCAACTATTTCCTTAGATAGGAACACCAAATTTCTAATGCTTATAGAATGAATCATTATGTTCAAATATCAACACAATTTGTTTTAAAAAAAGGTGAAAGAATCAAATAATGTGGAAGAGAGTATGCATGTATGCATATAGGTGCTTAAGTGAGGCAGAATTTTTCTACATATGCAATATATCCAATTTATTTCATATGAAATTGAATGGCTGTTTGACAGTGAATACATATAATACATAAAAAACCTTGGATTTAGTATTTTGGTCAGTTCAGTTCAGTTACTCAGTTGTGTCCGACTCTTTGCAACACCAAGGACTGTAGCACGCCAGGATTCCCTGTCCATCACCACCTCCCAGGCTTGCTCAAACTCATGTCCATTGAGTCAGAGATGCCATCCTACCATCTCATCCTCTGTTGTCTCCTTCTCCTCCACCTTCAATCTTTCCCAGCAACAGGCTCTTTTCAAATGAGTCAGTTCTTCACATCAGGTGGCCAAATTATTGGAGCTTCAGCTTCAGCATCAGTCCTTCCAATGGATATTCAGGAATGATTTCCTTTAGGATGGACTGGTTGGATCTCCTTGAGTCCAAGGGACTCTCAAGAGTCTTCTTCAACACCACAGTTCAAAGGCATCAATCTTTGGCGCTCAGCTTTCTTTATAGTCCAGTTCTCACATCCACACATGACTGTTGGAAAAACCATAGCTTTGACTAGATGGACCTTTGTTGGCAAAGTAATGTCTTTGCTTTTTAGTATGCTATCTATTTTGGTCATAGCTTTTATTCCATGGAGCAAGTCCCTTTTAATTTCATGGCTGCAGTCACCATCTGCAGTGATTTTGGAGCCCAAGAAAATAAAAACTTTCACTGTTTACATTGTTTCCCTATCTATTTGTCATGAAGTGATGGAACTGGATGCCATGATCTTAGTTTTCTGAATGTTAAATCTTAAGCCAGCTTTTTCACTCTCTTCTTTCACTTTCATCAAGAGGTTCTTTAGTTCCTCTTTGCTTTCTGCCATAAGAATGGTATCATCTGCATATCTGAGGTTATTGATATTTCTCCTGGCAATCTTGATTCCAGCTGGTGTTTCACCAGCCCAGCATTTCACATGATGTACTCTGCATAAAAGTTAAATGAGCAGGGTGACAATATGCAGCCTTGATATACTACTTTACAAATTTGGAACCAGTCTGTTGTTCCATGTCCAGTTCTAACTGTTGCTTCTTGATGTGCATACAGATTTCTCNATTGTTTGGAAACGAATTATCGGTCTATATTCAGTACAGGATACAGGATGCTTGGGACTGGTGCACGGGGATGATCCAGAGAGTTGATGTGGAGTGGGAGGTGGGGGGGGTTCAAGATTGGGAACTCATGTACACCTGAGATGAAAAAAAAATAAAAATAAAAATAAAATGAGTCAGAAAAAAAATTAAAGTAATTAGCCTCCAATTAAAATAAATAAACTTTAAATTTAAAATAAAATAAATGGGCAATAAATAAATAAATAAAAAGTTTTTTTGACAGCTTAAAATAGAAATTATTCACCCACAGTCACATAGCTATACAGTATATATAGTTCATAATAGAAAGTCTTCACCAGGTGATCTTGTTAGCACCATGCCTTTACATGCTAAGAAACACACTAAAACAATGCTTCGTTTATAATGAACTGCTACCAAGATAAGCCACTGATTTATAGGGAAACTTCTCCCTGTATTGTCTTTGAAATAATAACTGTGACCTTCCCTGCTCATCTCCAAACTCCCCCTTTCCCAAGCCATGTTGCTTTGGGTCTTAACAGCACTGTTAAGAAGGGTCTACTTGGATAAGTTCAGACTCTAGGATCAGTTTGATAGCTTTATATTCACACCTAGAGCCATGGAGCTCTGTGACAATTGATTAAAGAGTGAACGGGTAAAGCTAATGAAATGACACCACAAAGGGGACTTCACCAGGGGAAGAGGACTTACAACTCGGCGGACCATTAAATTACCTCTCTTGATTTGTTCCAACAAGATATATACAGTCTTAGTCCACATGTTTTGTATTACTACCATGTATCTGAAGCTCATTCATGCTTGCTTTATTTATTTCTTTTTAAAATCTCCAACTTTGCTTAAAACTCTGTTCAAGCAAAATAATGTGTACAGTAAAGTCTTTTGCATCATCACATTCTTTCATACTTTAAACTAAAACTTCTTCAAAATTTATAAAGATGGCATTTGAAATCCCACTGTTTGAATTGGCAGAACTGCTGCACATTCATTTATGTAATCATTCATTCAGTCATATAACAATATACACTGAGACTTTACAGCAATGTTAAGGTACTGTGCTCATATATATAGAGAGATATAGAAATAAAAGATCCATTCTCTCTAAATCTTGAGGGTATATAGATAAGGTTGATGAAATTTATTTATTTCTTTGGGATTGGAATGAAAACTGATCCCTTCCAGTCCTGTGCTCACTGCTGAATTTCCCAAATTTGNACTTTACAGCAATGTTAAGGTACTGTGCTCATATATATAGAGAGATATAGAAATAAAAGATCCATTCTCTCTAAATCTTGAGGGTATATAGATAAGGTTGATGAAATTTATTTATTTCTTTGGGATTGGAATGAAAACTGATCCCTTCCAGTCCTGTGCTCACTGCTGAATTTCCCAAATTTGCTGGCATATTGATTGCAGCACTTTCACAGCATCATCTTTTAGGATTTGAAATACCTCAACTGGAATTCCGTCACCTCCACTAGCTTTGTTCGTAGTGATGCTTCCTAAGGCCCCCTTGACTTCACATTCCAGGATGCCTGGAGTGATCACTCATCACACCATTGTGGATATATGGGTCATGAAGATCTTTTTTGTATAGTTTTTCTGTGTATTCTTGCCACTTCTTCTTAATATGTTCTGCTTCTGTTAGGTCCATACCATTTCTGTTCTTTATTGTGTCTGCCTCTTTGCATTTTTTTTTTCTTTAAAAGACACTTGCTCCTTTGAAGAAAAGTTATAACCAACTTAGAAAGAAAATTAAAAAGCAGAGACATTACTTTGCCAACATAGATCCATCTAGTCAAAGCTATGGTTTTTCCAGTAGTCATGTATGGATGTGAGAGTTGTACTCTAAAGAAAGCTGAGCACCAAATAATTGCGGCTTTTGAACTATGGTGTTGGAGAAGACTCTTGAGAGTCCCTTGGACTGCAAAGAGATCCAACCAGTCAAATCTAAAAGAAATCAGTCCTGACCATTCCTTGGAAGGCCTGATGCTAAAGCTGAAACTCCAATACTTTGACCACTTGATGCGAAGAACTTACTCATTGGAAAAGACCCTGATGTTGGGAGAGATCGAGGGCAGGAGGAGAAGGGGATGACAGAGGATGAGATAATTGGATGACATTACCAACACAATTGACATGAGTTTAAATAAGCTCAGGGAGTTGGTGATGGACAGGGAAGCCTGGTGTGCTGTAACCCATGGGTCACAGAGTCGGACACAGCTGAGCAACTGAACTGAACTGATAAGTGCAATAATAGAAGGATACACAGAGTGAAGAAAAGCTGGCACCTGATTCACCCTGTGTATAGGTATTGGACAAGAATTCCTAGAGAAGGTGACACTTGTCTTGAGTTTTTTTGAAGATTAAGTCATATGGAAATAATAAGAAGAGGGAGACAGGGAAAAAAATCATAAGAAGTGTTCCTGGTTCCCAAAGGAATTAAAGATATTTGGGCAGGAACTGAGGCTTTGGATCCCAGGTCTTATGGTCATTCCTGAGCCATAAATTCTGCCTTTGTGATTCTGTGTCTAGAATAACCTGTTAGTGGATGTATTTATGTGCGAGCAGAAGCAGCAGCTGGGATATATTTGGTGTTGTTGTTGTTCAGGTACTAAGTCATTTCTCACTTTGTGACCCCATGGGCTGTAGCCCACCAGGCTCCTCTGTCCATGGGATCTTCCAGGCAAGAATACTGGAGTGCATTGCTATTTCTTTCTCCAGGGGATCTTCCCAACCCAAGGACTGAATGCATGTCTCCTGCATTGGCAGGAAGATTCTTTACCTCAGAGCCACCAGGGGAGCCCATAGTGTAGTGAGCAAAAATTAGTTTTCCATAAGAAAGCTGGGTATGGGCTTCCACTCAGGGAGACAGGTCAGCAATTGTCACTAACAACTGCCTTTTGTTAACAAAAAGCCTTTTCATATATACCCATTTTGCTGCTTGATGTGGGAAGGTCTCATGGGTTGTAAGGCCATCTAACTAGCCCTCCTCTGTGAGCTAAGACAAGGTAAAAGGCTGCATTTGTTGGACAAGCTCCTGGTTCTTCAAAGCCATCTGAGTCCCCAAATCATATTATTGCTCTATTGCCTTCAGATAGGATGAGAAATCCATGGTTTGTCTTTCCAGGGAAGTGAAGGGCATCCTCCTCTGCCCATACTCCTTACATGCTGGAAGCCTAGGGTGTTGGCATGAGTGCAAGATGGAATAGATACCCACTTTGCCGAGGAGCCAAGTGATCTGAGGTGGAGGCTATGTCTCCAAGTTCCAGTATCTGTGGAACAAGTGGATATCCATGAGCCCACCTCGGTGGGAGCAGGAACTGAGGGTTCCAGAGCAATATCTCCAGTGCACAGTCCCTGCGCAATCCACTGAGCTTCTCAGCACTTTTCAGGCCTTTCCTAAAGCACTTCTGAATTCCGTGTGCCACGTGCATTGTGCATAATCTAAACTGCTGCCTGAGGCCTACTGTCACTGTCAGACTGTTCCCTGCACCACAATGTAAGTGGTCACTTGTAGATTGTCCCTGGAAATACAAAAACGTGTGCTGCTAGCTACTCCCCTTCCTCTAGGGTGGTGTGTGGAGGGAAACAAAGATAGCATGCATTTCTTTTTTAACTTCTCACGCAATGTACATGGAAGGTTCTATGCAAAGATAAGAGAAAAGCAAGGGTTCTCACTGCTGCCCTCTTTATATAGCACATATATATATATTATCTGTGCTAACTCCCTTCTACTTTCCATCAAAAAAGAAGAGGAGGCCTTCTACACCTTCCTATATGGCTGGATCTTTGCTTAGATAAAACTTAACGACCGAATCCTACAGGTTCAGCACTTGATCAAGAAAACTAGCCAATCTGATCACATGGACCACAGTCTTGTCTAACTCAATGAAACTAAGCCATGCCATGTGGGGCCACCCAAGACGGACGGGCCATGGTGGAGAGGTCTAATAGAATGTGGTCCACTGGAGAAAGGAATGGCAAACCACTTCAGTATTCCTGCCTTGACAACCCCATGAACAGTATGAAAAGGCAAAATCATAGGATAGTGAAAGAGGAACTCCCGAGGTTGGTAAGTGCCCAATATGCCACTGGAGATTAGTGGAGAAATAACTCCAGAAGAATCAAGGTGTGGAGCCAAAGCAAAAACGGTACTCAGTTGTGGACGTGACTGGTGATAGAAGCAAGGTCCAATGCTATAAAGAGCAATATTGCATAGGCACCTGGAATGTTAGTTCCATGAATCAAGGCAAATTAGAAGTGGTCAAACAAGAGATGGCAAGAGTGAACGTTGACATTCTATGAATCAGCAAACTAAGATGGACTGAAATGTGTGAATTTAACTCAGATGACCATTATATCTACTACTGTAGGCAGGGATCCCTTAGAGGAAATGGAGTAGTCATCATGGTCAACAAAAGAGTCCGAAATGCAGTACTTGGATGTGATCTCAAAAACCACAGAATAATATCTGTTCCTTTCCAAGGCAAACAACTCAATATCACGGTAATCCAAGCCTATGCCCCAACCAGTAACACTGAAGAAGCTGAAGTTGAACGGTTCTATGAAGACCTACAAGACCTTTCAGAACTAACACCTGAAAAAGATGTCCTTATCATCATAGGGGACTGGAATGCAAAAGTAGGAAGTCAAGAAACACCTGGAGTAACTGGCAAATTTGGCCTTGGAATACAGAATGACAGGGCAAAGGCTAATAGAGTTTTGCCAAGAGAACCCACTGGTCATAGCAAACACCCTCTTCCAACAAGATAAGAGAAGACTCTACACATGGACATCACCAGATGGTCAACACCAAAATCAGATTGTATGTATTATTTGCAGCCAAAGATGCAGAAGCTCTATATAGTCAGCAAAAACAAGACCAGGAGCTCACTGTGGCTCAGATCATGAACTCTTTATTGCCAAATTCAGACTGAAATTGAAGAAAGTAGGGAAANGACATCACCAGATGCTCAACACCGAAATCAGATTGATTATGTTCTTTGCAGCCAAAGATGCAGAAGCTCTATATAGTCAGCAAAAACAAGACCAGGAGCTCACTGTGGCTCAGATCATGAACTCTTTATTGCCAAATTCAGACTGAAATTGAAGAAAGTAGGGAAAACCACTAGCCCATTCAGCTCAGGTCAGTCACTCAGTCATGTCCGACTTTTTGCGACTCCATGAATTGCAGCACACCAGGCCTCCCTGACCAGCAATAACTCCCAGAGTTCACCCAAACCCATGTCCATCCAGTTGATGATGCCATCCAGCCATCTCGTCCTCTGCCATCCCCTTCTCCTCCTGTCCCCAATCCCTCCCAGCATCAGAGTCTTTTCCAATGAGTCAACTCTTTGATTCAGGTGGCCAAAGTATTGCAGTTTCAGCTTCAGCATCAGTCCTTCCAGAGAACACCCAGGGCTGATCTCCTTTAGAATGGACTGGTTGGATCTCCTTGCAGTCCAAGGGACTCTCAAGAGTCTTCTCCAACACCACAGTCCAAAAGCATCAATTCTTTGGCGCTCAGCTTTCTTCACAGTCCAACTCTCACATCCATACATTACCACTGGAAAAAACATAGCCTTGACTAGACAGACCTTTGTTGGCAAAGTAATGTCTCTGCTTTTCAATATGCTATCTAGGTTGGTCATAACTTTCCNATCAATTCTTTGGCGCTCAGCTTTCTTCACAGTCCAACTCTCACATCCATACATTACCACTGGAAAAAACATAGCCTTGACTAGACAGACCTTTGTTGGCAAAGTAATGTCTCTGCTTTTCAATATGCTATCTAGGTTGGTCATAACTTTCCCTCCAAGGAGTAAGTGTCTTTTAATTTCATGGCTGCAATCACCATCTGCAGGGATTTTGGAGCCTCCCAAAAATAAAGTCTGAAACTGTTTCCACTGTTTCCCCACATATTTGCCATGAAGTGATGGGACCAGATGTCATGATCTTTGTTTTCTGAATGTTGAGCTTTAAGCCAACTTTTTCACTCTCCTCTTTCACTTTCATCAAGAGGCTTTTTAGTTCCTCTTCACTTTCTGACATAAAGGTGGTGTCATCGCATATCTCAGGTTACTGATATTTCTCCTGGCAATCTTGATGCTAGCTTGTGCTTCTTCCAGCCCAGCATTTCTCATGATGTATTTTGCATATAAGTTAAATAAGCAGGGTGACAATATACAGCCTTGACATACTCCTTTTCCTATTTGGAACCAGTCTGTTGTTCCATGTCCAGTTCTAACTCTTGCTTCCTGACCTGCATATAGGTTTCTCAAGAGGCAGGTCAGGTGATCTGGTATTCCCTTCTCTTTCAGAATTTTCCACAGTTTATTTTGATCCACACAGTCAAAGGCTTTGGCATAGTCAGTTATAACCTAAATCAAATCCTTATGATTATATAGTGGAAGTGAGAAATAGAGTGAAGGGACTAGAGCTGATAGAGTGCCTGATGGATGGACGTTTGTGACACTGTACAGGAGACAGGGATCAAGACCATCCGCATTGAAAAGAAATGAAAAAAGACAAAATTGCTGTCTGAGGAGGACTTAACAATAGCTGTGAAAAGAAGAGAAGTGAAAAGCAAAGCAGAAAAACAAAGATATAAGCATCTGAATGCAGGGTTCCAAAGAATAGCAGGGAAAGATAAGAAAGCCTTCCTCTGCGATCAATGCAAAGAAATTGAGGAAAACAACAGAATGGGTAAGGCTAGAGATCTCTTCAGAAAATTAGAGATAGCAAGGGAACATTTCATGCATACATGGTCTCAATACAGGACATAAATGGTATGGACCTAACAGAAGCAGAAGATATTAAGAAGAGGTGGCAAGAATACACAGAAAAATGGTACAAAAAAGATCTTCATGACCCGGATAATCACAATGGTGTGTCTCACTCTAGTAAAGTAATGCTCAAAATTTTCCAAGCTAGGCTTCAATAATACGTGAACCGTGAACTTCCAGATGTTCAAGCTGGTTTTAGAAAAGGCAGAGGAACCAGAGATCAAATTGCCAACATGAGCTGGATCATCAAAAAAGTAAAAGAGTTCCAGAAAAACATCTATTTCGGTTTTATTGACTATGCCAAAGCCTTTGACTATGTGGATCATAAACTGTGGAAAATTCTGAAAGAGATCAGGAAGCAATAGTTAGAACTCTACATGGAACAACAGACTGGATCCAAATAGGAAAGGAGTATGTCAAGGTTGTATATTGTCACCCTGCTTATTTAACTTCTATGCAGAGTACATCATGAGAAACGCCGGACTGGAAGAAGCACAAGCTGGAGTCAAGATTGTCGGGAGAAATATCAATAACCTCAGATATGCAGATGACACCACCCTTATGGCAGAAAATGAAGAGGAACTAAAGAGCCTCTTGATGAAAGTGAAACAGGAAAGTGAAAAAGTTGGCTTGAATCTCAACATTCAGAAAATGAAGATCCTGGCATCTAGTCCCATCACTTCATGGGAAATAGATGGGGAAACAGTGGAAACAATGTTAGACTTTATTTTTTCGGGCTCCAAAATCACTGCAGATGGTGATTGTAGCCATGAAATTAAAAGACACTTACTCCTTGGAGGGAAAGTTATGACCAACCTAGACAGCATATTGAAAAGCAGAAACATTACTTTGCCAACAAAGATCTGTCTAGTCAAGGCTTTGTTTTTTCCAGTGGTCATGTATGGATGTGAGAGTTGGACTGTGAAGAAAGCTGAGCGCCGAAGAATTGATGCTTTTGAACTGTGGTGTTGGAGAAGACTCTTGAGAGTCCCTTGGACTGCAAGGAGATCCAACCAGTCCATTCTGAAGGAGATCAGCCCTGGGTGTTCTCTGGAAGGACTGATGCTGAATCTGAAACTCCAATACTCTGGCCACCTCATGTGAAGAGTTAACTCATTGGAAAAGACCCTGATGCTGGGAGAGATTGGGGGCAGGAGGAGAAGGGGACGACAGAGGGTGAGATGGCTGGATGGCATCACTGACTCGATGGCCATGAGTCTGAGTGAACTCCAGGAGTTGGTTTGGACTGGGAGGCCTGGTGTGATGCGATTCATGAAGTCGCAAAGAGTTGGACATGACTGAGCGACTGAACTGAACTGAACTGAAGTTGGTCATAGCTTTTCTTCCAAGAAGCAAATGTCTTAATATCTTGGCTGCAGTTTCCGTATGCAGTGATTTTGGGGTCCCCAAAATAAAATCTTTCACTGTTTACATTGCTTCCCCATCTATTTGTTATGAAGTGATGGGACCAGATGCCATGATCTTTGTTTTCTGAATGTTAAGTTTTAAGCCAACTTTTTCATTCTTCTCTTTCTCTTTCATCAGGAAGCTTTTTAGTTCTTCACTTTCTACCCTAAGGGTGGTGTCATCTGCATATCTGAGGTTATTGCTATTTCTCCCAGCAATCTTGATTCCAGCTTGTGCTTCAACCAGCCTGGCATTTCACATGATGTCCTCTGCATATAAGTTAAATACGCAGGGTAATAATACACAGGCTTGGCACAATCCTTTCCCGATTTGGAACCAGTGTGTTTTTCTACGTCCAGTTCTAACTGTTGCTTCTTGACCTGCATACCGATTTCTCAGGAAGCAGGTAAGGTGGTCTGGTATTCCCATCTCTTTAAGAATATTCCTCAGTGGTTGTTTATTAGGCCACACTAAATAATCTGAGTAATTTTTACTCCTCCATAATTTGTACTGTCATTCAAATGATTAATTGTTTATTTCTATGTCTCAAACCATCTGGAAATATCTGAGTTTGATTAGAAACTAAGGAGTCAAATGCACACTGTTTTTACTTAGGTGCACGTTGCAACATTTGGAGGCCATGAAAAAAATCACGTATAATGAAAAGAATGAATGCTACATTCTAAAAACAAACGATTTGGTGACACAAGTAGAACTTTTGAGTAGACACAGCAGCAGAGGGGGAAGAGGGTGGGGCAAATTGAGAGAGCAGCATTGAAACATATACATTACCATATGTGAAACAGATAACTAGTGGGAATTTGCTGCATAACACAGAGCGCTCAACCTGATGCTCTGTGACAACCTAGAGGGTTGGGGTGGAGTGAGAGGTGAGAGGGAAATTCAAGAGGGAGGCGACATATGTATGTATACCTATGGTTGATTCATGTTGATATATGCCAGAAACCAACACATTATAAAACAATTATCCTCCAATTAAAAATAAATCAATTTAAAAAAAAGAACTTTTAAAATCCAGGTCCATGGGGTTGCAAAGAGTCAGACATGACTGAGCGATTTCACTTTCACATTTCACTTTCATGCATTGGAGAAGGAAATGGCAGCCCACTCCAGTACGCCTGCCTGGAAAATCCAATGGACAGAGGAGCCTGGTGGGCTGCAGTCCATGTGGTTGTTAAGGGTCAGGGACGACTGAGCGACTTCACTTTTACTTTTCACTTTCATGCATTGGAGAAGGAAATGGAAGCCCACTCCAGTGTTCTTGCCTGGAGAATCCCAGGGACGGTGGAGCCTGGTGGGCTGCTGTCTATAGGGTCACACAGAGTCGGACACGACTGAAGTGACTTAGTAGCAGCAGCACTGAATTAATTATAATACCTCATGGCTTGAAAATCTCAGAACCTTCATTGATAGTTCATGATGATCTTACTTCATGTAAGATTATAATTAAAGAAAGATAAATACTTTGAACTGTGGAAATTATGATTCATCTGATTTTTGTTCATACCCTCAGTATGGAAGAGATGTAGGCAAGGTAAAAGGAACACAGAGAATTTCCCCAAAATACTACTATGACTGCTACTCCTATAAAATTTTTACACATTTTTTTTTGTAGCAAACTTGAAAGGGTCTCATCTCTACCTTCAGATTTCTTCAAACTGAGAAGAAGTTTACCTTTCGGTCTCCACTCCTCTCTTATACATGAGATTTTAAAAACCATTATTATTTTATTATTATTATTGAGGAAGAGGAGGAAAAAGAATCCCCTCCCACTCTTTTGCTTCTGCTTCTGACCAAGGTATTTTTGCCTTATCCTTAAATCTTCTTTTTCTGGACTTAGCCTGAAGAACTTCCTGGATATCTGACTCCTGCTGGTCATAGCACTCCCTACAGGCAATTGATTCAGGACCAAATAGTTGCTTCTGTATGTGGAAGGGAAATGGGAAGATGACAGGGACCACTAAGGACTAAAGTTTACATGTTGAAATACTAATGTCCAAGGTGATAGCATTTGGAATTGGGACCTTTGGGAGGTGATACCCTGGAGGCTCAGATGCTGAAGAATCTGCCTGCAATGCAGGAGACCTGGGCTTGTTCCCTGTGCTGGGAAGATCCACTGGCAAATAGAATGGTTACCCACTCTGGTATTCTTGCCTGCAGAATTTCATGGACAGAGGAGCCTGTGGGCTACAGTCCATGAGGTCACAAAGAGTCAGACATGACTGAGTGACTAACACTTTGGTCATGGGGCTGAAGCCTTTATGATTGGGATCAGTTCAGTTCAGTCACTCAGCTGTGTCTCTTTGTGACCCCATGGACTGCAGCATGCCAGACTTCCTTGCCCATCACCAACTCCTGGAGCTTGCTCAAACTCATGTCCATTAAGTCGGTGATGCCATCCAACCATCTCATCCTCTGCTGTCCCCTTCTCCCCCATCAACAGAAAATTGAATCAAAGATTTACTGAGCATGGCCCTGACCATCAGAACAAGATCTAGTTTCCCCTACAGTAGTCTCCCCTATCAGGAAACTTCCATAAGCCTCTTACCCTTATCCCTCCAAGGGAGGACAGAATGAAAACCACAATCACAGAAAACTAATCAAACTGATCACGTGGACCATGGCCTTATCTAACTCAATAAAACTATGAGCCATGCCAGGTAAGGCCACCCAAGACAGATGGGTCATGGTGGAGAGTTCTGACAAAACGTAGTCCACCAGAAAAGGGAATGGCAAACACTTCAGTATTCTTGCCTTAAGAACCCCATGAACAGTGTGAAAAGGCAAGAAGATATGAAAGGGATAAATGCCCTTGTAAATGAGCTTCTAGAAAACTGTTCCTTCTTCCATGTGAGGATACAGTGAGAAATCATTAATCTATGAACCAGTAGCAGAGTTTCGTGGGTGTTCACTGGCTAAATCTTGTAGAACTAGTATCGTGATCCTTCAAATGATGCTGAATTGTGTGCAAATTTTTCTCTCATTCTCCATCTGTGGGCTTACTTGTGAATGGCAATGATATTAGTTGGGTTTCTGCACCAAGCTCCTTCATCAGACCACATTCTGAAGATCATTACCAAGATATGTTGACTCAACCCAAAAGTTATGAAGACTTGGAGCTGGAAGATATAGATCCTGTTTTCATGATCAGGAAATCATAAATTATTTTACCACACTAGTGCATCTTGCCGTGAAGAAGGAAATGGCAACCCACTCCACTATTCTTGCCTGGAGAATCTCATGGACAGAGGAGCCTGGCAGGCTACAGTCCACACGGTCGCAAGAGTTGGACATGACTTAGCAACTAAACCACATCCAGAAGTAGATCCTCACTAGACAGCAAAACTGCCAGCACCTTGATCTGGGACTTTACACACTCAAGGACAAAGGTATCAATATTCCAACATATTATTCTGCCATGTGATGGTGTTTACAGTGTTTATAGGCACAATAAGGGGGAGAAAGGCCTTTGAAAAAAAGATACAACATAGAGATTGAAGAAGAGACTAAAATGGTACACAGAGAATGAGAATTGCAAGTTGTCAAGTGTCTCTCAGTCCTTTCCTATTTGGCTGTGTCTTGCCCATTGTCTCTCTAGTAGTTTGTGTAATTGGGGCTGACATCATTTGTCCTTTGTAACATTGTACTCTCTGGCATGCATGCATTAAATAGAATGTCAGATTAGGTCTACATGCATTGTAAAAAAAAAAGAGAGAGAAAAGAAGCACCATAGTAAGCATAGCGATACGTGTCATTTTTTTCCCTCTTTTTCTTTTTAGTCAATAAATTTATTTGAGTCTGCCCGTAGTTTGGCAAGAAAGCTTATTTTTGTGCCACATAAGTCAGTTAAGATGAGAATAATAATTTGTTTGAACAGACGTAGGAACGCATTGCTTTGGAAGCAAGGTGCCTAATAGAGGACAAATCTCAACAAAATGACATGAACATTTATAGACAGAAGGAATTTGTGTGTTTGCATTGACGAATTAAGATGGAAACTGTTCCAGCTGTCTGTTCCAAATCCTGTGTGAGAGAGAAATAGAGACAGAGATGGAGATTGATACAGAGAGGCAAAGGGAGAAAGAAAGAATGAATATAAAGAAGAACCTAATAGTCCTATTATGGAGAGTGTGTGATGAGAACGAAGGATGAGACCAACACCAGCATCAGTGGCCACAGTCAGAGCATGAGCTCAAGCTCCAGCATCCCAGCCAGCAGGGAGTCAACAACGTAATGGGGGTTGTAAGATCCAGAAAGTCTGTGGGCTGAGCAGAAGGAGACAGAGACCTGAGACCTCTAAAAACAGAGATACCGACAATCTCAAAACTTCCTGAGAAAGATCACAGGTATGAATATTTTAAAAACTCTCATAAAGCATCCACATTTAAAGAGGCAACCCATCTCATCTTAGAGCTTAAAAGGAGGTAATGCAGTAGAGATGTATGGAATTTAGAAAGAAAAACAATTCTTAAAAACCGAAACAAAAAATACATTTACCTCTGGAAGGCAGAGAAACAGGTTTTATTTTTGACGTTTTTTAATCTTCTTTCTTTCTGCCCCTGTGCATATTTTCTCAGTTAGCATCTGGCCTCATGTTAAAGCAGCTGCTCACATGAGACTTTGGGATTGTAAATCTTTTTTTTTTTTTTTTTTTCCTGAGAACTCTGCAGCTTGCTACTCAGAGCTAGCTAACAGGGTTGATAATCCAGTACTAGGAAGATGATCATAAACAAACAAATTAACATTTTGTTGTTGTGGTTTCATTGTGGCTCTATGTACCTGGAGATGCCCTTCTGTAGGCTATCTGGTTTTCTGACTAGTCACAAGTGTCTTCCTCAGTTTAATTTATTAATAATCCAGGCAAGTAAATGGGAAGATGACATATGAGAGTTGGTGTTTCTTAATCTTCAGAGTCTCAGACACTCAAAATGTCCTTGTTTTATCTTCCAGAGAAGACTCATAGTTGTAATTAACAGTTCAGCCTGACCATGATGGATATGGTCATCCAGCCAGTGCTCCGAACAGGTTAAGGATTTAAAATCCAAGCAGCAGATAGTCCCAAAATGTGCCTCAGAATTCTCTTGCTGCTCATCTCCATATTTCCTGCTTCTAGCCCATGCTTTCTGCACCTTTCTTTCTTCTTGGAATTTTAGCCTAGATTATAATTTTTTCACCTATAATCTCAGTTTGCGACATATTACTATCAATACTTTCTTGGACTTTCGTGCTCATATCTTAGTACTACACATTCTAGATTTTGGAGTTCTAGAACCTCTGGATTAAAGACACTTTCATCACCAGTCAAGCCAGGTAGAACCTACCTTTCGAAGGATGAGGGACAGAAAGATTTTAATTGAAATAGTATCAATTTTGATAAATGCACTTACTCTTAATAAGAGCCCCTATGAGACTAAAGAAAAGTATAAGTTAAAATACATTTTACCCAGAAAAGATAGAATTTTACTTTCATGGTTATTAAAATACTTTTTATAATGCCCTATGAAGTGAAAGTGTTAGTCACCCAGTCCTTCTCGACTCTTTGTGACCCCATGGACTACAACTCATCAGGCTCTTTAGTCCATGGAATTCTCCAGGCAAGAATACTGGAGTGGGTAGCCACTCCCTTCTCCAGGAGATCTCCCTGACCCAGGGATCGAACCCGGGTGCCCTGCATTGCAGGCAGATTCTCTACTATCTGAGCCCCCAGGCCCTGCTAGTAATTAAATGTGTATTCTTTTCTCTTCTGCAGTAAGACAGACATCTTAGAACAAATGCCCAAAACTGCCATATCCTTTCCCAGATGGATAGGTCTAGAGATCCTGAAATGTCCTAGGGACTTTGCCTCAGAAAGCAAATCTCTTTAGATCCATTGAAAATACTCTCAGAGGGTTGATGGGAGGGCTGCCAGAATTACTGAAAGTCACTTACTTTAGAAGGAATTGAAGGGAACACCATAAGAGCCTAGATATTTTGAGGATTTAAAAAGAAATCTGGCTTAGGTAGATCCCATGGGAAATAGAAGGATGATGGGTTTAGGTCTTTGAGATGAAGGGTAATAGAATTCCTTAGTTAGTACTCCTGAAGCCAGCTGGTGCCCATGAGAGTGACTGGGTATGAGAACCAAAAGCAATGCAAACTGAAGTTTGCAAAATTAACCCCAGAGCACTGCACAAGGAGCTGAGTTTTTTTCTGATGGAAGAGGCTGATTCAGGTACCTGCACCATCAGGACGTGACTGTGGTGGTCCACCAGCAGGACCAGGTTTTGTGGCAAGGTCGGGTGGCAAGAAGCAGCAATGGTACATGGATCAAACTCTATATGGGCTATAAAATCTCCACTCTGATGAATGTGAAAAGCTTCTTTCTTAATTTTTTAAATTAAATATTTCAAACACAGAGAAGAAAAACATAATAAATGCCTGTTTACCCACCATCCAGATTTATCATACTAGTAACATTTGCAGCATTTTGATGCACCATTCCTTAAGTCATTATCCAGATATTTCAAGCCTCCTTTGTAACCACCCCTAATTCCATTCCTTTCTCTTTTCCCCATGTTTGTCATTCCTTCATAGATTTTTACATTTTTACTGTTGCCATAAATAATATGCAATATTTTTTTAATGCTTAAAAACATGTTTTTTTTAAAGCATTAAAATATTTTTTTGGAAATACCACATTATGTATATATCACTCCTCAACTTTTTTAAAAAACTCATCCTTCTTTTAGATATGCCCCTGTTAATTTCTGCACAGTTGTAACAATTTTTTAACATTTAACATTTGTAATAAAGAGGCTGACTTCATTTTTGATGTTTTACTGAGAGTTTTCCAGCCCCACAATTCTCCCTTACCCTTTTGGCCCACATCTGGACAATCTTAAGAGAAAGCCCAGTGCTCACTCCTTTGTCATCATGGAAGTTCAGGCTATGCAAGCCCCAGCCTTAGTGTATGCATGAAAATACTAATCCCCCAATGTGGATTAAGGGTTAACCCATGTGGATAGGAGTTAACCTTCAGAAAGCCACATTACAGTGACTAATAAACCTTTACACACCCTCTTGATGTGTGGGGCATTAAAGACAGTGAATCAGGTTTTGAGCAAAGTTTCTGGAACTGTTTCTATGGTTGTATCAATTCTCCAGGAAGTAGGTGGCTGAGAAAAGGTGCTTACTATCAACAGATATTTATTGAGTGACTAACTAACGTGGTGAGGTAGTTGCCAGCCTGGGTCCCTGCTGGCAGCACAGTGGCACCCCAGGCTTGTGCTCCAAGATCATGGCTCTTTTACCTCTTTCTCATATACTTGCGTGTCCGTCCCACAGAAAGATCACAAGGCTAAGGTAACTAAATTGGGAGGAAATCCCAACCGTTTTGCAGTGTTAGAAACATTTCCTTTCCCAGGCCTGTTAAGTTGGTATTGAGCACACTGCCAACCTCGGATCCCCCTCTTGGCAGCAGAACTTGTAAGGACTGCTTCATATCTCCCAGCTGCTGCTGCTGCTGCTGCATCGCTTCAGTCGTGTCTGACTCTGTGCAGTTCCATAGATGGGGGCCCACTGTCTCTGGGATTCTCCAGGCAAGAACACGGGAGTGGGTTGCCATTTCCTTCTCCAATGCATGAAAGTAAAAAGTGAAAAGTGAAAGTGATTTCGCTCAGTTGTGTCCAACTCTTAGCGACCCCATGGACTGCAGCCTACCAGGCTCTTCTGTCCATGGAATTTTCCAGGCAAGAGTACTGGAGTGGGGCGCCAATGCTTTCTTCTTGTTAGTGTTTACCAAGGTCCAATTCTCTACCTCTTTGATGTTAGATATAGCCATGTGATTACATGACTAGTTGTAGCTAATGAAACATGGGCAAAAATGACATATTTCACTTCAGGGCCAAAGCATTTAGTTGCTGGTGCTCAACAATCCAGCCCTTTTTCTCTTGCTGAGAGGACTATAGATGGCTGTAGTGTCATGGTCACATTTTAAGGTGATAGAACATCACCAAATAAAATTTAAATTTCTTAAATGACAACTCATATGCCTAGCTTTCAGAATACTGAAATATTTCTTAAACTTCAGAGTAAGAGATAAATTGTCCCAAGGAAGTTTAAAATAACATTAGATGGAAATGGGCTTATTTATAAATTTGGAATAGTCATTAGGAAAGCCCAAATAACGTGGACTGGAGAAAAGGATTAAGTAGCTCTTAAAATCAGACATGCAGATGACAGCACCTTTATGGCAGAAAGTGAAGAGGAACTAAAAGGCCTCTTGATGAAAGTGAAAGAGGAGAGTGAAAANGGAGGCCTGGTGTGCTGCGATTCATGGTGTCGCAAAGAATCAGGCACGACTGAGCAACTGAACTGAACTGAACTGAATAAAAAGAATGTTAGGCATCTTTTCATGTGTTTATTAGCCATCTGTATGTCTTCTTTGGAGAAATGTCTGTTTAGATCTTCTGCCCACTTTTGATGGGGGTTGTTTGTTTCTCTGATATTGGGCTGCCTGCGCTGCTAATATTATTTTGGAGCTGTATCTTTTGTCAGTTGCTTCATTTACAATTATTTTCTCCCAAACTGGGGCCTGTCTTTTCATCTTGTTTATAGTTTGGTTTACTGTGCATAAGTTTCTAAATTTAATTGGCTCCCATTTGTTTAGTTTTTATTGCCATTACTCTAGGAGGTGGGTCATTGAGAATCTTGCTGTGATTTATGTCAAAGAGCGTCCTGCCTGTGTGTTTTCCTCTGAGTTTTACAATTTTTGGTCTTACATTTAGATCTTTACTTCATTTTGAGTTTACCTTAGGAAGTGTTCTAATTTCATTCTTTTACATGTTGCTGTCAAGTTTTCCCAACACCACTTACTGAAGAGACTATCTTTTCTCCACTCTATATTCTGGCCTCCTTTGTCAAAGATAAGGTGTCTATAGGTGCGTGGGTTTATCTCTGGGCTTTCTATCTTATTCCATTGGTCAATATTTCTGTTGACCAATGGAATATTGATAGAGGGTATTTTTTAAATCTGTGCAGTTTTTCTTAATTTTCCTCCAAAACATCACCAGACACATCAGTTCAGTTCTGTTCAGTTGCTCAATTGTGTCCGACTCTGCGATCACCAGACACATAGTACTTTACAAGTTATTCCCTCTGCTTGAAATGTCTTTTCTTCTTAACTCCACTGCTTTGCCCCTTACTTCTTCCAACTTTTGTCTACCTACTTTCTTCTTCCTCTACCTTTGGGAGATGGCTGATATTTCCCTTCCAGGGCAACATCATTCCTCACCTTTTGATTTCTTTTCCACATAACATCTCACTGATCCTTGTTCAGATTTGGCCCTCCCATTTCTATATAGCCAAAAAATATCTGTTCACAACTGCAATAATTCACTGTATTTTCTGTTTACTTATTCAAGCATTCCACCATTGGATCATGATCCTCTGGATGGCAATAATTCTGTCTTGTTTTTCTTTGTATTCCCAGTGCATAACACAGTATTTCTCTGTATATTAATGCCTTGTCTATAGAAGCTGTATATAAAATGGAGAACTAAGAGTTTCCTTATCTGTTCACTGGAATTCTGTATATACTGCAAATACTTTCTCTTGCTATTTCATATGTCTTTTAACTGAGTGTTTCTTGCTGTATGATTATGTTTTCATTNTGCATAACACAGTATTTCTCTGTATATTAATGCCTTGTCTATAGAAGCTGTATATAAAATGGAGAACTAAGAGTTTCCTTATCTGTTCACTGGAATTCTGTATATACTGCAAATACTTTCTCTTGCTATTTCATATGTCTTTTAACTGAGTGTTTCTTGCTGTATGATTATGTTTTCATTCATGTTGTCAAGTCTGTCAATATTTTCCACGATGGCTTGTGTTTCATTTTTCATTTAGGAAGATTGTTCCTATATGAAAATTATGAACGTATTTTTCATGTATTTTCTTTCAATACTTTTATTATTTTTGTTTTTCAGTCAAGAACTGCACATTGGTTAATAGCTACTTCAGTTAAAATAACATTGGAAAATTTTATGATCATTTCAGTTGAAAACTCTGACCTTTATGGGGACAATTTCACTTTTCTGTGACCCAGAACTTCTGCACGAATGAACGTCTAGTTAATTAATGACAGATATGTGATGCAGAAATGCTCCTGGAATTATAAAATACCCCTAAAAAGGCAGCATTCAAGGAAATATTTTTTGGTTAATGGAGATATAATTCAGATAAGAAATAATGGTTTAATTAGTTTTGGGATGGGGGCAGTTATTGAAATGTCATTGCTTGAAAATGTACACTTTTATTCATTGCTGGCATACAGAATGTATTAGTTTGCTAGGGATGCCATAGCAATGTTGCACAGCCTGGGTGGCTTCGATAACAAAAAAAATCATTTTCTCACCATTCTAGAGGCTAGATGTATGATACTAAAGTGTCACAGGGTTGGTTTCTTCTGCGGTTTCTCTCCCTGACTTGTTGGATAGGTTCTCACTAGTCTTTACATATTCTTTCCTCTATGTGTTTCTGTGTCCTAATCTTTTCTTATAAGGAAACCAGTTATATTGGATTAAGACGGGGCGGGGAGAAGTGGGCGAGAGAGGATGAGATGGCTGGATGGCATCATTGACGCGATGAACATGAGTCTGAGTAGACTCCAAGAGTTGGTGATGGACAGGGAGGCTTGGCGTGCTGCAGTCCATGGAGTCACAGAGAGTCAGGCACGACTGAGCAACTGAACTGAATTGAACTGGCGACTGATCTTAATGACAGAAATTCAACTCAATTACCTCTTTAAAGACTCCATCTCCAAATAAAGTCACATTTCGAGGTATTGGGGGTTAGACTTCAACATATGAATTTGGGAGGGGCATAATTCTCCCCATAATGTAAGAATTCATTGTGTGTGTGTTTGTGTGTGTGTTAGTCACTCAGTTTTGTCCAGTGCTTTGCAATCACCGTTTTCCTCTGTCCACGGAATTCTCCAGGCAAGAATACCAGAGTGGGTAGCCATTCCCTTCTCCAGGGGATCTTTCTGACCCAGGGAATGAATGTGGGTCTCCCGCACTGTAGACAGATTCTTTGATAAACTTCATAACCAGTGAGTTGCTAGTTTTATTATTTCTAACTCAGGTTTGCTTTTCAGTGGCTTTATGCTTAGTTTCATAGCCACTTTTTCTGAGAAGCTTAAAAATAGGACAAGTGTCTAGAGGAGAACAGAACCAAGAACTGGAGTTTTGCTCTGTGCTTCCTATCTCACCTGAATCTCAGCCCCTCTAATTAGAGGGGCCTAATCTGACATTTGCCCCTCTAATCTTGTGAGATTGTGTCCTGGTGGCATATGTACCTTTTTACCATGACCTTCTGCCTGGATCCAGTCTCTGAATCAGAGCCAAGATACACTAATGCTTATGAGGAAGAAGTAACTCAGAGAATACTGTTTCATTTTCTGTGGTTTTCCTTCTTTTGGAATCTGTTTTTCAGGTCTTAGTTTCCTCGGCAACCATATGATGCCCCAAACACACATATATATGTATGTATATATATATATATATTTACAGATAAAATAAAGTTGGATATTCTGGTGATTTGTGGTATACATATTGTCTTTCCCAGCTATTCTATTCCAGCTTGAAGCAGAAGTCTTCCACGAGAGAATCCATTTGATTTTAGAAATTTGCCATCATTTAAAATATCAACTCTCAGTTAACCTCAAAACATCAACTTCGTTATATAAATCGGACATGAAGCTAAGATAATTTCCTTAATTGCCAAGTTAAATGTCAGTTCAATTATATTATTCTTAAGAGATTTAGTTGATAGCACCATTACAGAACATACGAACATTTTATTCTACTTAGGAAACCGTAAGTTCTTGTGCTTTCTTCAAGCAATCAAGTTAGGTTTTAGTAAGTATACTAAGAAGAAAAGGAAGATTTTTTTTTTCTTCTACAAGTAAGAAGATGTCTAAAATGCAATTAAATAATTTCTGTTGAATAATGTTTTTAGAACAGTATATTTACTATATCCAGCACATATTTAGTAATAAATAGCCCTTTTATAGTTATATATTAATCAGATGAAAAATTGTGCATATTGTGATTAACATGGCTTTAGCAGTTTAATGTTTAACATAATCTTTGTGCAGTAATAGAAAATACCAATTTTGTTTACTTATTAATAGAAGTCACCAATTTTGTTCCACTTGCCATTGTTGACAGTGAATAATGACCACTATTAACTCAATTGAATTTATATGTGAAACTAATTTTCTATGGATCATTTAAGACCTTGACCAGTCATCTTGCATAACTCTGATATTAACCAGTTATATTTATATTAGTAAATTACCACACATGAATAGTATTATTTTCCTATTAAGAATGGCATATTCTACATTAAGAATATTAGTTAAAATATACTTTTTAATGATTTCATTTCAAGTCACTGTACATTCATTCTACTGAAGTTTCTTCAGTTTGCTGTTGTTTCAAAGATGTGTCAAAAGTCAGAAAAGAGAATATAATTGTAAAGCTTTCACAATGATACATCATAAGGTATCAAATCAAACTGATCAAATTAGGACTGATTAAGCATGCAAGTTCTGAAATTAGAATGCCTGTGTTTCAATCCTGGTTCTACAGGTTATTAGATGTCTGACTTGTGCAAGTTACTTAACCTTTCTATCTTAGTATGTGATCTGATTTAGAGATATAAATACTATCCAATATTTCTCAAGGGGCATTTGTGTTAACACATTCTTTATATTTAGAACAATGTCTGTTATGGAGTAAGCACTAAATAAGTGTTAGCTACTATCATTTTTATACAGGTAAAATTAAATTAAAATAGACTGAGACAGTCTAGAAAGATAAATCCAGAGGGTAAATTAGAATTGAGGAGTTGGAAATAGAAGCAAGTCCCATATATTCTGATTTGGTGATAATTTGACCAAATATTTGTATCCCCTAGTCAGCTTGCTGAGCTGCTATATTTTCAGCAACTTTTTCTGCGCTCTTTCCTATTTCTCTCCTTTCCTCTTTTGGGCTGCTCCATTAAACATTCTTGCTCTCTGTCATCTTCTATCCCTACTTTGCCCCTTACCTTTTCTTCAGTTCAGTTCAGTCGCTCAGTCGTGTCCAGCTCTTTGCGACCCCATGAATCGCAGCACGCCAGGCCTCCCTGTCCATCACCAACTCGTGGAGTTCACTCAGACTCATGCCCATCGAGTCAGTGATGCCATCCAGCCATCTCATCCTCTGTCGTCCCCTTCTCCTCCTGCCCCCAATCCCTCCCAGCATCAGAGTCTTATTCAATAAGTCAACTGTTCGCATGAGATGGCCAAAGTACTGGAGTTTCAGCTTTAGCATCATTCCTTCCAAAGAAATCCCAAGGCTGATCTCCTTCAGAATGGACTGGTTGGATCTCCTTGCAGTCCAAGGGACTCTCAAGAGTCTTCTCCAACACCACAGTTCAAAAGCATCAATTCTTCGGCACTCAGTTTTCTTCACAGTCCAACTTTCACATTTACACATGACTACTATAAAAATCATAGCCTTGAGTAGACGGATTTTTGTTTGCAAAGTAATGTCTTTGCTTTTCTTGCTAACAATTCTACCTTATCTATCTTAAAATTCACCAACCTAACAAAACAGACATTCCCCGTATCATCTAAGATTCTCTCATCAATTATGTTTTTCCACCAAGCATCTCAAAAATGCTAGCTACAGTGGCAGATTTTTCCTCTCTCTCTCCTGCTTATACGCACGCGTGCGCGCGCGCGCGCACACACACACACATGCTAAAGAGGTTATGAAGAAAAATTTTATTTAAACTAGAAAGGCAGAATGTAGGCAAAAATACAAAAGAGATAAGGTACATATTTCTGGAGTATCAATTTTGCTAAGTTGCATATAATTAAAACAGTGAGAGTGTGCTCTATTTAAAAGGGTATGTAATATAGAAAATGTATAGAATGCACCATTTATATGAAAATTTTAAGATAAATAGTAAAAGTTTAAAAATTGAATTTAAGATAGCTTAAGTTTTCTCTCCAGAAATATATATTATCTGGATAAAATATGGTCCTCCCACTCTTAACAGATGCTATGATTGAAAAGTGGATGCTGGGGATGATACCCTGATCTTTCAACTGTAGAATTCAATATTAAACCTTATCCTAATGATTTCATGCAATGATGGTTTTAGTCTGAATCCTTTTCTTGAGGAATTATCAAATAATGCTTCACTTATTTGCTTTGTATTTTTAGTCATAATTGTTCTATAAATAGTGATAACTCTACTTTGGTTTTTGTCATTTAACAATGTCTAGGAGATTGTCCTTGGAGAAGGAAATGGCAACCCACTCCAGGACTCTTGCCTGGAAAATCCCATGGATGGAGGAGCCTGGTAGGCTGCAGTCCATGGGGTTGCTAGGAGTTGGACACAACTGAGCGGCTTCACTTTGACTTTTCACTTTCATGCATTGGAGAAGGAAATGGCAACCCACTCCAGTGTTCTTGCTTGGAGAATCCCAGGGACGGGAGAGCCTGGTGGGCTGCCATCTCTGGGGTCGCACAGAGTCAGACACGACTGAAGTGACTTAGCAGCAGCAGCAGCAGCAGCAGGAGATTGTCCTTATTTCTTTTCAGTAGCTGCAATATATATATATAAGCAACAGAAATATTTATTTATTTTGTAAGTGAAGGACAGTTGCTTTACAGAATTGTGTTGGTTTCTGCCAAACATCAACATGAATCAGTCATGGGTATACATAAGTCCCTTCCCTCTTAAACTTCCCTCCCACCTTCCTCCCCATCCCACTCCTATAGGCTGTTACAGAGCCCTGGTTTGATTTCCCTGAGTCATACAGCAAATTTCCATTGGCTATATTTTTAAATACAGTAAAGTAACTTTCCATGTTACTCTCTCTATACATCCCACCCTATTCTTCCTCCCCAACCCCTCATGTCCATAAGTCTGTTCTCTCTGTCTCTGTCTCCATTGCTGCCCTACAAATACTTTCATCAGTACCATCTTTCTAGATTCCATATATAGGCATTAGTATACGGTATTTGTTTCTCTCTTTCTGACTTACTTCACTCTGTATAATAGGCTCCACGTTCATCCACCTCATTAGAACTGACTCAAATGCATTCCTTTTTAAGTCTGAGTAGTATTCCATTATTGGAGAAGGCAATGGCAACCCACTCCAGTACTCTTGCCTGGAAAACCCCATGGACAGAGGAGCCTGGTAGGCTGCAGTCCATGGGGTAGCTAGGAGTCGGACACGACTGAAGCGACTTAGCAGCAGCAGCAATATTCCACTGTATTTATCTACAGTGATAAATCCATTCATCTGTTGATGGACATCTACGTTGCTTCCATGTCCTAGCTATTGTACGTAGTGCTGCAGTGAACATTGAGGTACATGTGTCTTTCTCAGTTTTGTTTTTCTCAGGATATATGCCTAGTAGTGGGATTGCTGGGTCATATGGTGGTTTCATTCCTAGTTTTTCAAGGAATCTCCATACTGTCTTCCATAGTGGCTGCATCAGTTGATACCCCCAGTGCAAGAGGGTATTTTCTCCACACCCTCTCCAGCATCCATTGTTTGTAGACTTCTGATGATGACCATTGTAGTTTTGATTTGCATTTCTCTAATAATGAGCTATGTTGAGCATCTTTTCAGGTGATTATTGGCCATCTATATGACTTCTTTGGGGAAATATCTGTTTAGGTCTTTTTCCTAATTTTGATTGGGTTGTTTATTTTTCTGATATTGGTTTTTATGAACTACTTGTATATTTTGGAAATTAATCCATTGTCAGCTGTTTCATTTGCTGCATTATATTTTATTGTGATAATGTACCATAGTTTATTGAATGTGGTTTCTATGGAAGAACAATGGAATCATATCCATTTTTTTTTTTTGCTATTGTAAATAATATTAAATAACATTGAGTATAACTAATTTTGAAAAATTTGCAGTATTTTTGAGATATATTCCTAGAACTGACACTGCAAAGTCAAAGGATAAATGCATATTTTATAAGATAAAAATCTGGCTTTCTTAGACTTTACATCTTGTTCAATTTTCCCAATGCTTATAATATTATGACAATATTAATAATATTGACTCCTTAGCAAAATAACATGATTACATTTCCTTTGTTATATTTTATTTTTTCTGAAATTAAAACTCTCTTTTTATTATTTTCAATTATATAGTTTTCTGCAAGACCAAAACAGTTAGATAATGAATTCAGTCCTATTTTAACCCTGGATCCTTCTGCCCTCATTCTTAAGTCTATGTACTGCTATTGAGGTTTTCTGGAGTAGGAAATGGCAACCCACTCCAGTATTCTTGCCTGGAGAATCCCAGGGACAGAGGAGCCTGGTGGGCTACAGTCTACAGGGTTGAAAAGAGTTGGACACGACTGACTAAGCACATGGAGATGTTTCCTTGCCATTTCCTAGAAAACCCCCGTGGTTTTTATTGTGTACTGATCTCTGTTACTTAGATCCTAAAACTTTTAATGGAGTACATCATTCAGCTTCATGAGAAAGGGTTCATACAAAGCAAACTTTTTGAGCACTTACAGGTCTGGGCTTCCCTTGTGGCTCAGCTGGTAAAGAATCCACCTGCAATGCAGGAGACCTGGGTTCGATCCCTGGGTTGGGAAGATCCCCTGCAGAAGGGAAAGGAAAGGCTACCTACTCCAGTATTCTGGCCTGGAGAATTCCATGGACTGTATAGTTCTTTGGGTCTCAAAAAGTCGGACACAACTGGACTGAGCAAATTTTACTTACAGGTCTGAAAGTGTCTTTTTTCTTCTGCTCTGACACTTCATTGCCTGTCACATCAGATATAAAACCTAGATCAGAAAGCAATCTCCCTTAGAACTTTGAAAATTTTATTTCAATTCCTTTTTCTTTCCAAGAGTGTTTTTGAGATGCTAATTGAGTTGCTGTGCCTTCATTCGTTTGGAAGACCATGACCAAACCAGATGCTGGCTTAGTAGGGAACAAGAAATTGAACATAGAAGTATGAGACTGTGGCACAGCAAGGCTTCAATCATGTGTTATTAGTTATTAATTAGAAATATGGTATTTCTGAGCCTAGAGAATTTTTGATTTGATTTTTCTAGATAATACCCATGTAGTTTCATCTGAAAGTAGAGAAAGGCTTTATTATCTAATAGTTCAATGTGTATTAAGTAGAGAAGAGTTATTTAGGTGGTTTGTCCAACAGCTTTTTATGCAGACTTTTGATAATCCCACTGCTTTCAGACCCTTATCTGCTTCTATGATCCTTGGTACCTCCACTTTTCAGACTTTCTGGATTTCCATACGTACAAATTGGCTTATCTTTCTTTGGTATTCCTCTCAAAGATCTTTTAGGTGATGGAAATCCCTGCTCCACTATGACAGAGTCAGTTTACTTTCAATCTTCAATTGATTGGTTTAACTCTGTAGTCTACTATTGATTTATGTCCGATTTTCTTTGTTTCTCTGTGTTTGTATGTTCTGAATGAGAGTTTTTGGAGCTGGAGAAGAGATACATGCATTTGCTTTTCACCATGTGCTTTTCTTAGTCACTCAGTCATGTCTGACTCTTTGTGATCCCGTGGACTATAGCCCACGAGGCTCGTTTGTCCGTGGGGACTCTCCAGGCAAGAATACTAGAGTGGGTGGGCAGGCTCTCCTTCAGGGGATCTTCTGAATCCAGGGATCAAACCCAGTTCTCCAGCACTGCAGGCAGATTCTTTACCATCTGAATCACCAGGAAAGTCCACTTTTCACCATGTTAAACTACAAATCCATCTTCATATTATTTAACTTGATTTTTTTTCACCATTGAATTATATATATGTGGGTGAAAAAGATCACAAAGGAAAAATATGGGTGGTGATGGACAGTTTTCCTAATGGAGTGTTATTTAAGCCGAGATCTAATAAATCGAGATCTAACAAAAATAAGCCAGTCGAGAGTAAGGCAGTGGATATGGCAGAAAGCACTCCATCCAAGCCAGGGAGAAGCACACGCAAGGAATTTACAAAGCTAGATGGAAAATGACACACTTGAGAACTTGAAGGAAAGCTTCACACAAAACATCGAGGAAAATCTACTTTGAGACCAGTTGCAAACCTAGGCAGACATTGTATTATGAAAGACTTTGGACATGGTGGACTTAATTCTAATGTTTTTTTGAAGGTTTATGCAAGGCTGTTACATGATGTCATCTAAATAAATCATTCCCACTGCTATATGGGGAATAAATTGGAAAGAGGCAAAATTGATGCACAAAAGGAATGTACTGCAGTGGCCATATGAAATAAAATGGTAGTGAGACCTGCCAATATTGTCAGGTAACATGAAGAGAAATGGATAAATGTAAGATTTTTAATGGTAAAATTGTATTATTGGAATTGTTGGTAAAATTATTATGGCATGTAATAAGAGGTAGGCATTCAAGATGGTCCCTAGCTTTCAGGTTTGCAAGACTAGATGGATATTGGTGTCATCCACTGAGATAGGAAATAAAGGAGGAAGGTTGATTTTGATGGGCAAGATTACAAATTTTGTTACAGATACAAATTTTGTTAGTTTTTGTTTGTTGCATGAGATATCAGATAGGAAGCTGACACATAGCCTAGAACTCTGAAGAGAGCTCTCAGTTGGAGAAACAAATTTACAAGCTATGTGAATGATAATAAAAGTCATGAGTATGGATTGAATCATCTCAGAAGAGAGTGAAGAGAGAAAATGCTTATACTTTTTTAAGAAAAAGGCTGACTGGTACAAAACTTGCAATTTAATAAAGGTTAATTTTATATAAGGATAAAGCTATGAACCTCTGTTATAGAGCGTGGCATGTGATTCAGCATATGTAATTGAACTGAACAACAAAGACAACAGTTACTAATCATAAAGCTCTTTAAAATTCATCATTGTCACTTGGTTTAACAACCTTCTTTCCCTATCCAACTCTTACCTACTATTCATGATAATTAAATGTTGTAATTGTTATGAAACTCCTAAAATATCATTTCTAAGAAATGGTTACTTGGTCCTTAAAACAACAATACTTCCTTGGTATCTTACATTATATATATATATTTTTTAATTTAGTAATTTATGTACAATTCTCACACCTTTCTATTTCATACCTTCCCTGAGGTCAAGAGCTGAGTCCTTTTTATGTTTTGTATTCTACACATCTGTCTAGCACAAAGGTTGACACATTGTAGAAAAGTGCTTATTTAATAAATGCATAAATTTTTCATTAATCTCAGATATCAGCTGTTGTAACAAATCAGTTGTGAAATCCCAGGTCCCAGGGTAATAACCTTATCATATCCTAGGAATAGTGATATACAAACTTTAAAGGTATTTCACATTCTTTTAGACTTCTGTGATTATATTATACTTATCTGATCACATTTGTTATTTAGAAGAAGGTAGTTCATGCACTTATGTTTCAGATTGGATTTATATCTAAATAAATATATCATAGACCAAACTGGATATTTATTTTCTTTAAATTATCAAGCAACACTAGAGGGAAAGAGACATTTAGAGCTATTATTCCTGACTGGGGGCTCCAGATATTTCATGCTGATGTTTTATTTACATATATTTTATTTTTAAAGCTACCTAGAGATAGAAGTTTCATAGCTTTCTACCGGATATTTTATAATATTAACCATCTTCAAGATTAGTAAGCTCCTTATGTTAAGCTACTGTTTTAAATGTAATTTTGCTCAAATTCATGGTAAATATTCAAAACTACATGTCAGCACTTTATTTCCATTTTTTAATTATTTGGAGACTGTTATTAATTTGTCCCTAGTTAACTTACATGGAGATTACACATCTTCATATTTTCTCATTATATGCACCTTATTTTCCATTTTATTATTTAATAAGTCCACTGTTGACCATTTCATTTTTACTTATCCTTCTTAATTTGTTTCAGGAATATTTTCTTATAGTTCATTAATTATTTAGCACTAGTATTAGCTCATATTTTTCCTTCAAATTTTCTAGGAATGTTTAATAATTAACATAATTAAGTTAAAAATTTTAAAGGCAAAGTTTTATAAAAATAACTTTGTATTTTTTATTGTCTATTGCTAAAGCAAAATATTAGATAAAAGAGAACTATAGTCATTATATTACAAAAATATTTTTAATAAAAAACCTTCAAACAGTGATTCATAATAGAGGTTAATTAAAACATTATTTTTCCCTTAGTTATCAACAACTAGCTTTGGCATAAATTACTGGATCTATAATTAGATATAATTTGGCTTAATTAGTTGACTATAGCTCTTAATTATGGTATACCTTTTCCCATTATGGCCACTGTAACAGTACTTTAGGATAAACATTGATGATTCCCCTTGCCAGTGGGATTAGTTCTATCCCTGGGGTTATTTGTGTGATAATAAGAATGAGATTTCAGGAATGTGACAGACGGTCTAGGCATGAAATACCATATTGGCACAGCTCCCTTCATTGCCTTTCAAAAATGGCAGCTTATTCCACCAAAAAAAAGAAATTTCATGTGGATTGTTATTGCTTTGGTGTGGTTTTCTATAGAGGGGAGTCAAAAGGGGACTAGGCAAACATTTAAATAATTGAGAAAGCCAAGTTTTCATTAGAGATTTCCTGAAATCTAAAATATTAATATGAATTACCTAAAGTTGCTTTGATGAATAAAATTGGTTGTACATATACCTTGAATTTCTTTGTTTGGAAAGTCAATCCTTTTCCAGCCTCATCCACAAAATCTATTCTTAAAAGGGTGACTATTAAAGAATGCAGTATATCTGCAAGCTAAAAGGAAGGAATTTTGTATGCTTACTGTGAATAAAGTTGAATGATACCAATTTTCAAAGGAATTAGAGAAGAATGTTTCTTAACTGCTGAATACTCACATATGTTAAATACGGAAGAAGAGATCCTATGTTCCACAAAAATAGTTTGGTGTTGAAAATAAAAATATTTTCATAGAGATAATATGGTAATTCTGTACTACTTCTCTTATTTGTAGACCAAATCATTCTTATTCCATTTCATAATAGCCAATTACAGGTTACTCGAGGGACATGGATCATGCAAATCAGCTCATATTTCACTGAGTGACTGTTTCTCGTGTATTTTGAGCTATTATCTTCATTACAGTATGGCACATGAATCCAGCTCATCTGTACTGTAATTGCTATAAATCAAGCGTTCGTTTGCTATTATTTACTGCCTCCTATAAAGAGTTTTAATAATATTTAGAGGGCACTGCAATAAAAGCAATCATTTATTGTGTTCGTTACAGGGTCACTCAAGGTTTTCAACAAAAGCCAATGTCATTTCCTAATCTTTTAATATTCATAAGGTAACATCACTTGCAAATGGTACATTATGATTTATAAACATTTCCTGGCCAAGAACATAAAAGCATCATTATAATTCCTTCCCAGGAAAAGCAGTCAAATTCTGTGGGGCAAATAGCATCATGGGATACCAGAGCCCTGCATTCCTAACCAGATCCTTTTTCTCATTGTCCATGTGCTCTTGATCATACCACTTAAATTTGTTCTCAAGCATAAATTACAGAGCGCTTGGCAGCATTCTTCTGTAAGGGAGGATCTGCTTTAGTATTTTAAAAGGAGGTTGTGTTTTTCCTCTTTCTCATCTCAGTAATAACAGAAGTGGCATGATGTGGTAGGCAGTTCTAGAAAAAAAAGGCACAAAGACCTGGGTTCAAGATCTATTTACATCAGTTACTCCATATGTGACCTCTGGCAACTGAGTAAACCTCTGTAAGCAACTGTCTTTATGTAAAATGGTAGTAATATGAATAATACTTGGTCTACCTATTTAAAGGTAGACCTCTGCAAGGATTATATGAAAACAACTTGTAACGTATAAAGCAATCCAACTCTTAATTGAAAATCCAATGTCCTTGTGAGAAAGGTAGAGTTAATTTTCTTATAGAAAACTATTTGCAAAATTATAAGAAATTGAAGAAATGTATTTCTTTCCACTTATCTAGAAAACTCATAGAGCCTCAGTTCTTGGGGGTTTATATCAACTGTGCATATTATTGTTAAATGTTGTCTCCCATACCCCCAGACTTTGCTTGGGCACCTCCTGTGAATGCTGTGCTGTGCTTAGTTGCTTCAGTCATGTTCAGCTCTTTGCAACCCCATAAACCTCAGGCTGCCAGCCTCCTCTGTTTATGAGATTCCTCAGGCAAGAATACTGGAGTGGGTTGCCATGCCCTCCTCCAAGGGATCTTCCTGACCCAGAAACTGAACCTGTATCTCCTGCGTCTCCTGCACGGTTAGCAGATTCTTTACCACTGAGCCACCGGGAAGCCCCTTGCAGTGATGAGCAACTCATTACTCCCGACAGTAACATACTAAATCTAATAGTTCTCTCTAATTCAGTACTAAAATATCTTTTAACTCAAGGACAGACAAGTGTCTCTCTTCTTTGGAGGTCTCTATGATATTTGAGGGTCTTCCCTGCTGCTGCTGCTGCTAAGTCACTTCAGTCGTGTCCAACTCTGTGCGACCCTATAGACGGGAGCCCATCAGGCTCCCCTGTCCCTGGGATTCTCCAGGCAAGAACACTGGAGTGGGTTGCCACTTCCTTCCCCAATGCAGGAAAGTGAAAAATGAAAGTGGAGTCACTGTAGTTCTACCTGTCTGCAATGCAGGAGACTTGGGTTTGACCCCTGGATTGGGAAGATCCCCTGAAGAAGAAAAAGGCGACCTATTCCAGTATTCTGGCCTGGAGAATTCCATGGACTATATAGTCCATGGGGTCACAAACAGTTGATCACAACTGAATGACTTTCACTTTCACTCCCTTGTAGCTCAGTCAGTAAAGAATCTATCTGCAATGCAGGAGACCTGGGTTCAATTCCTGAGTTGGAAAGATCCTCTGGATAAGGAAATTGCAACACTTTCATTTTTCACTTTCATGCATTGGAAAAGGAAATGGCAGCCCACTCCAGTGTTCTTGCCTGGAGAATCCCAGGGATGGGGGAGCCTGGTGGGCTGCCGTCTATGGGGTCGCACAGAGTCGGACACAACTGAAGTGACTTAGCAGCAGCAGCTGGTATTCTTTCCTGGAGAATCCCATGGACAGAGGAGCCTGGCAGACTACAGTCCATGGGGGTCCCAAGAGTAGGATGGAATTTGCAGACAATTGTACGTCCTTCCCAAGACTTGTCTTTTTCACATAAAATAGTTTTCAATNTTCCTCAGGCAAGAATACTGGAGTGGGTTGCCATGCCCTCCTCCAAGGGATCTTCCTGACCCAGAAACTGAACCTGTATCTCCTGCGTCTCCTGCACGGTTAGCAGATTCTTTACCACTGAGCCACCGGGAAGCCCCTTGCAGTGATGAGCAACTCATTACTCCCGACAGTAACATACTAAATCTAATAGTTCTCTCTAATTCAGTACTAAAATATCTTTTAACTCAAGGACAGACAAGTGTCTCTCTTCTTTGGAGGTCTCTATGATATTTGAGGGTCTTCCCTGCTGCTGCTGCTGCTAAGTCACTTCAGTCGTGTCCAACTCTGTGCGACCCTATAGACGGGAGCCCATCAGGCTCCCCTGTCCCTGGGATTCTCCAGGCAAGAACACTGGAGTGGGTTGCCACTTCCTTCCCCAATGCAGGAAAGTGAAAAATGAAAGTGGAGTCACTGTAGTTCTACCTGTCTGCAATGCAGGAGACTTGGGTTTGACCCCTGGATTGGGAAGATCCCCTGAAGAAGAAAAAGGCGACCTATTCCAGTATTCTGGCCTGGAGAATTCCATGGACTATATAGTCCATGGGGTCACAAACAGTTGATCACAACTGAATGACTTTCACTTTCACTCCCTTGTAGCTCAGTCAGTAAAGAATCTATCTGCAATGCAGGAGACCTGGGTTCAATTCCTGAGTTGGAAAGATCCTCTGGATAAGGAAATTGCAACACTTTCATTTTTCACTTTCATGCATTGGAAAAGGAAATGGCAGCCCACTCCAGTGTTCTTGCCTGGAGAATCCCAGGGATGGGGGAGCCTGGTGGGCTGCCGTCTATGGGGTCGCACAGAGTCGGACACAACTGAAGTGACTTAGCAGCAGCAGCTGGTATTCTTTCCTGGAGAATCCCATGGACAGAGGAGCCTGGCAGACTACAGTCCATGGGGGTCCCAAGAGTAGGATGGAATTTGCAGACAATTGTACGTCCTTCCCAAGACTTGTCTTTTTCACATAAAATAGTTTTCAATTATTTCAACAATTCTTTATGAGACATGATTTCAAGTTACTCTTAATAGTATATCTAGGTCAATATACCTAGATGTATTAAGTAAACAATTTTGAGTAAACTGAATTCAATTCTATTAAGAAGTATTACCTATCTATTAATACTAGTGTCAGAGATGTGCCTGAAAAATCCATGGGCAGAGGAGTCTGGTGGGCTAGAGTCCAAGGTATTGCAGAATCAGACACAAATTAGTGACTAAACAACAGATATGTGATAGGACCAGAGATACGATGATTGCCCTTAAGGAGCTCCTGCACTAGCCAAGCCAACCTTCACGTTCATGACTATAGTACAATACCATCAAATGAAATGTTGAGCAAATATTCTACGTCAAACTCTTCTATGGGCTGGGGATTCAGTAGTGAGTCAGGTAGGAAGAGATTTTGCCTTCATTGAGCTTTCAATTTTGAGGGGAACAAAAACAAGTTAAAGAGTCCTTTGTAATCAAATACATAGGTAAGAAAAGAAAGAAAGAAGAGTATTATGCTCCTGAAGGCAGAGACAATTTTTATCTTCTTCCCTTGTAAAAGACTGCAGAGAGTTGCAGAGTCAGACATGTATCTGACTTGACCGAGTGACTAAGCACTCATTCAAGCAAGTAGACGTTAAATCACTCTGCATTAGAAGTTATCAAGAATGTAAAGATCAGGGAGATCATAAAAGAGAGGAGGGATAGTAAGAAGAAGAACAGAGAAAAGAAAGAGAGAAAGAGAGAAATAGTACAAAATATGCTGAAGGTCAGGCTGGCAGAAAATCATGCCCACTGGGAAGTTTTCAGTGTTGGAGAGGCTGATGCAATTTTAAGCGCAGAAATATCAAATACTGCGTTATTAGTTGGTTGCAATGCTGTGATATACACCTGCTCCATCACCTCATGCCTTCAGCGGAGTTCAATAGTCCAGACTGCACAGTATGGAGTTGTTTAAAGTGTTGGAGCCATAAAGGGCAGTGGGTCTGATTCAGACAGACCTTAATCATGGCTCCATTTTTTCCATTCCTCTGGCACTTTGGGAAAATTTCTTAACAAGCTGCAGTTTTCTGAGTTAACATTTAATAATTGCTTTTTAAAACACTGCCAGTGATTATTATTTATTAACTGCTAACCATGTGCCAGGCAGTATTCTATGAGTATTACATTCAACCCTCAGAATAACCCTATGAAGGTATAAACTAATTTATTTACAACCTTAGTGTGCATCAAGTGAAAAAACTAAGGCACATTGAAGTTAAATAGCTTCTTTTGAGGTCACACAGCTTGAAAGTGAAGGAATTTAAAGCAAGAATTCTAGTTCCAGAGCTCGTACTTTCATCCACCATGTTATACTATTCCCCAGAGGTTGGTTACAAGGTCAGGAGAACTAAACAAGATGAAATACGTTAATATCAAGTGTGGTGACTGCCACAGAGAGATACTCAGAAATTTTAGTTATGGTTCTGTTTTTTTTCTTGAATTCATTCTGTATTTATAAAACTTATCTACAAAAAGATCAAAAGAAATTCTATTGAATGTCTTTAAGCTTAGATCTAATGTAATTTTTATATTTTCCTGACAAACAGCTAAAAGAATTCCATGAAACAAAAGAGGTTAGATACATCTTATGCTAAGCAAACTCTACTGTCTATTCTATCCTAGGATTTTGTTTAAGATGTAGACCAAGCTCATTTGTCTGTAGCCTATTGATTTTTAATTCATATATTTATCAAAGTAGAGTAATATACCTTATATGATTTGCTTCCCATAGCAACATCAACAAGAAAGATATCCTCATTTTTGTGAATGAGGCAACTGAGACTCAGAGAAGTAAATGCTTTGTTCAAAAAAAGGAGCTATATGAAAAGTTGGGATACCTGTTTCTGGTTAAGGACTTAATTGTCAGGGTCAACATGGTATTTTACAATTTTCATTGTCAGTTAATTATGCATGTAAAGAGAGAGATGGTAACAAAATAAAATATGCAATTAAATAATTTTTGCTATAGATAGTAGTATTATGTACACCCCCAAATTAGGAAAATTTTCTAAAACAACACAAGATGTATATAAAAATCATGTACTTCTGGATTATTTTTATCCAGTTACATCACTGTCGTTATTTCTATTCATTAAATAAATAATTAAGAAAGATAGCATTTAGGATTTCCTGCGTGTAACAATTTCAACAGATAAAAATAACTGAATCTTAAAGAAGAAAGAAAACCAAAACTGTGGAAACAAAAAAATCAAAAGTCTGGACAATACATTAAATTTAATGATAGCAATTTTTTTTCTTCTAACATGTAGTACTTCTGCTGAGCTGAAATCTGAATATATTTAAAATTCTTACTTAAATATAGTTAAAATCATGAACAAATCTCTATAGCAAATAGACTTTCCATGTCTGCAGAGTCAAGAGCTGACAAATAGTTCCTATCAGGCCCATTTTAATTGGTACTTAAACTTTTTGCTTTAAGCTGATATGACTTCTATAATCTTTCCTATCTTATCAACTGAACTGGTCAACTCCTTTAAAGCTTACTATATCTGCACATGCTTCTCCCATTTATGTTTCAGGTTTTGTTGTTGTTTTTGATATTTTCCTCTTGTTCTTGATTGAGGCATTGATTGTGTGATGTCACAAATAGCTTTGAAATTTCCATGTACTGAGATACTTAGTTTCTTCAGTCTTAAAGTCCACTTAATTTCACAAAACCCAGTCCAACAAGACACACAGATGAATAACAGGCACATGAACAGCTGTTCAACAATGTTAATCATCAGATCATCGGAGATGTAAATCAAAACCCGATGAGTAAACAACTCACACCTGTCAGAATGGCTATCATCAACAAAGAAAAAACACAAATAACAAATGTTGGCAAGGATGTGGAGAAAGGGGAACAAGGGTACACTTTTGGTGGAAATGTAAGTTGGTATAGCCACTGTGGCAAATAATACAGAAATATCTCAAAAAACTAAAAACAGGACTACCATATGACTCAGCAATTCCATTCCTGGGTATATATCTGAAAAAAAAAAAAAGAAAACAGTAATTTGAAAAGATACATGCACCCCAATGTTCATAGTAGCATTATCTCCAATTGCCAAGATACGGGAGCAACCTAAGTGTCTATACAGACATACACACACACATACATACACACACAAAGGAATATTACCATACCATAAAAGAATGAAATTTCACCACTGGCAACAACATGGATGGACTTAGAGGATATTATGCTAAGTAAAATGTCAGACAGAAGAAACAAATACTGTATGATACTGCTTATACGGGAAATCTAATGACTACAGCAAACTAGTAGTCTTCAAACAAGACACAAACAGACTCACAGATTCGGAGAACAAACTAGGGGTTACCAGTGAAGAGAGGAACAAGACAGCAGTAGGGGATTAAGAGGTACAAACTACTATGTATAAAATAAATAAGCTACAAGGATACATATTGTACAACATTGGGAATACAGCCAATATTTTATGATATCCATAAATGGAATATAACCTTTGAAAATTATGAATCATTATGTGTCTACCTAAAACTTATGTAACACTCTATATCAACTGTACCTCAATAAAAAACAAAACCCAAACCTAAAACTCAACCCACACATTCCAAAAGCTGACAACCAACCAACCAACCAAAGAGTAATGTATTTATATATAAAATTTTCTTATAGCAGATGCTGGTAGTTAGAGAATAGTGTGCTACTGGCTCTCGAAATTAAACATTCATTTTACCCAAGTTGCAATAAAAGAATAGTAATTTTATTCCTTTGCCTTCTCAAGCAGCTCCAGCTGGTGAATTGCTTAGATTTATGTCCTAGGAGCTATAGAACAGCCGGCCATTAACTGCCTCCAGGGTTGCTTCCCAGCCCCCGCCCCCTTGCTTCGGTTAGTCCACTTGTGTCTCCCCCGCTCAGGACTGCCAGTCCGCTTTCCATTCCTTTCTTGCAGCAGGCTGAAAGACAGCATCCATCAGTGCATCCGTAATCTCTCCTGACACATTTACACACTGTGCACGCTCAGCTGATTGAGACTTTGCCGATAGTTCACAAGGCGCCCAACCTATAATTGGGTATTGTGGTGAAATACCAAGCTAAGGAAGTGCAAAGCATGGGCTAGAACTGTTAAAAAGACTGGACACAGCTGGTATACATGATGCCAAGCTGAATGCCAGGGAAACTACACTCCTGGGTTGTAACTTTATGAACCACCAGCTTCCCCAGACTAGGTCATTTCAGCCAATTTACCTCGGCCTGGAAGCAAAGTGAGGGGCTGTTGATTTTCTTCTTTTAATCTTTATTTGAGGAAAGCATTTAACTAATTGGATAAATTAGCTAAAAATATACTCAATTAAAAAGCATGTTTAACTATTATCTTTGTATACATATTTATACACACACATGTATGTCTATATCAGTATGCATTTATATAATGATGCTTATGTATAATCTGTGAGAAGCTTTGTTTTAAAAGAAGTTTGATTTTTCTAATGGGAATTCTAATGTTCAAAAAATCACAATAAAGTTATAAAACTCTAGGCATTCTCTCTTTAAATGGAGGTTCAACACTGAAAATTAAACTGATATATTTTATTTTCCAAATGTTCAAAACAATGACACCCCATCTCATTTAATGCCAGAGTCTAGTAACTTCCAAAATATGCCTTTTAATGCTTCACTTTATGTATTTGTATATATTTTCTATTAGTAAATTTAAAATAATAAAAGTAACTAAAAGAATAACCAAGAAATTCTAGCCCATCAAATAGGAACATATTTTAGTGAATTAAATAATCCAGTGAAACCTGTAGTGAGTCTCCTGTGTGAAGTGTATTTATTTTTCTTGAGTCCATTTTATGTTCTGTATTCAATAATATTTGTAATACATGACTTCCCTGTGCAACAATAATTTAATGATACCTTATTCTTTGCTTGAAAAGCAAAAGAAATATTATCAGGCAGCATTACAATAAGCTAAACCAATTACCTCCTAAAATGATTTTAATGCAGGCGAAGTACAAGAGTCATCATTTTAGCAGAGTGAGATTTATTAAGACCACAATTCAAAACAGTAAACTAGGCTTCTTATATACTACTTCACTTCCTATTGGGTTTCAATTAATATCTGGAAAGTTTATATTTTTAATTATAAAAATTTAAATGTTATATGCTAGCATATATGGTATAAAGAAATGAATAATATCTTATAGGCCATTTTGGTTGTAGTTGTCATATATCTATATACACATTCAAATTCAAGGCATACACAGCAAATGCTACTGCCGAAAGTGACAGATCCACCAAATAGTTTAAAAAATGGCTTCCATGTCAATAATTCAAAAGAGGTAAAAGTTATACAAAACTAAATGAATCTCAGACCTTCTGATAAATCCTCACTCAAGTTATTAATGTTACATGAAGTCTTGCTGATGTTATACTAGACATTCTTCTAAGGAGATAAGTAGGTATTGTAAATCAGATACTTACTTTTCTCCCCTCAAGGATAAGAACAGTTTCTTGTCCTTAAATTTTCTACCCAAAGATCCACTGCAATAAAATGATTATTTTCTCTTGTCACTGCCTGGCTCATATATTAGCATTAGGTGAATTGTTTTATCTGAGGAATAAAAGGGAATTAGAGCATATATTTCCTCCTCAACCAATTTTTATCTCTTCTCCTTTAGTGGAGTTAGCATCTTTTTGCTAGTTTCTTTCTCTCTTTTTTGGCTGTGCTGCAGGACATGCAGGATCTTAGTTCCCTAACCAGAGGTCTTGCCTCCTTCAATGAAAACCCAGTGTCTTAACCACTGGGCCACCAGAGCAGTCCCAACATCTTTTTGTTTTTTACCATAATAGTGAGATTAAGTACTTCTTTTCCAGAAAAATTCCAAAGAACTAAAAGAGATATTTTTTAAATAAGTAAACTAAAACAATATCTTTTAAAAGTGATCTTTCTTTCCTACCCATACATTTATTTAGCTATGTACTCCAAGTGCTACAGACAGCATACAACATGGTAGGCTGGTTGCAAAAGAAAAGTCCATAAATGTGCTACACACAGGGTAAAGTATAATAAAACTCTAAGAAATGCCTGCAATTTAATATTTGAGGAAATTCAATTTTTGGCTTAAAGTTATAAGGCCTTTACTTTTCTTTTCTAGCTGTTGCATATTCTCACTACATTTTCTGTATTTTCATAACACTTATTGGATAGCTTTATACTGGCTAGAAATCATTCCTCTCAGGAAAACTAATATAGCATCAAACACAAAACTGGCAGATGCCAAGATATCACTCCCAGATGGAAGATAACATTATGATCCAGAAGGACATAATGTAAGTTACACACCTTAGGAGCTCCCTCCTCATCATCACAAAAGTTTGTTTTTGCTGTGTGCATTTTATGTGCATTGTCTCATTTAGTGCCCATAAACATTTCATAAAATACATACTGCTAGTAATCCATTTTATGTGAGGAGCCTGAGAAATTTACTTATGATTTGTACAAAGTCATGCATCCATACTTATAAAGTTTTAAGCTAAGCTTAATTTTGTTCCTTTTACCTCTTTAACGTATATGCTAATCAAATTAGGACATGGAGCTGGAAGGGTCAATATACACAGTAACTAAGACCATAGGCTCTGGAGCCAGGCCACCTGCATTCGTATCCTACCTCTGCTACTTAAGTGGCCAGTGAGCAAGTCCTTACTCTCACCTTCTCTTAGGCAAAGCAACAGTCTCTATCTTGGATCGTGGCAGAGATTAGATTAAGTAGCATATGCAAAAGGCTTAGAATGCTGCCTGACATATAGAGTGTCCTCGGCAAGCTAAGTGATTGCATATACATTCACTTGCCAATCACTGACCAACCTTTCTCTGGATTCAAGGCACCTGCAGGTTAGAAAAGGAGTGACAGTCTATGTTTTCAAAGATTAGACTCCAAAAGGGAGACTTGCACATCACTAATTAGATGTCATTAATGGTTATAAATGTATTGCTAAGGGACTTTAAAGAACAGAAAAGATGAGTGTAGACAAGGGAAAGCTTCATGCAAGAGGTGTGTTTAGACATAACTTGGATAGATGGATAGATTCTGGAGAGGCAGAGGAAGAGGAAAGGTAGTGGGAAGTAATTTATTTAGCTGGATAGATAAAACACTGGGATAATCTTAAAATCACTTCCAAGAAACCTAGGGTCTTTCTCTTTTCTAGAGTAGCTGCACTGTCCATTCTCTGGACAAACACACAGAGCATCTTTCTAGTCACTAACAAAAATTCCCTGTTAAAGAAGAAAATTGAGATCAAGCATTTCAATGTCTGAATCTTCCACAAACATCAGATTGTATATTAATTTTTCATGAAGCAGTAAAACTATGATTTCACTGTTTAGTAAGGAAAGTATTTTGGTGTTCTGAGACCAGTTCTAGCGTGTGTGTGTGTGTGTGTGTGTGTTGGTGGGGGTCTTCACACACTACAAAGGATCAGATACCAGCAGGGTGTCCAAGAGGTCAGCTCAATAACCAGGGATAGTGACAATCAGATTCTGATTGTCTTAACTCTACCTGTTAAGAGTTTAGTCCTATGAGATTACTCCCTCAATCTTCGAATGCCAGTCAAAAGTGATTCTGACTGACTGGCTAGAGATTGAGGGGTTCCAGTGACCCCCACTTTAGACCTTAGTGGCATGCCACAAGTCCAGGCATACTTACCTGTACTTCTGAACAACTGACTTATATGTTGGATGTTTCCACAATCCCCTCCTAGGGTTTGATTAATTTGCTAGAGAGGCTCACAGAACTTAGAGAGACAACTTACTAGATTACTGGTTTATTATAAAAGGATATAACTCAGAAGAGATAGAAGAGGTGCATGGAGCAAGGTATGGAGAAAGGGTATGGGCTTCTATGCTGTGCGAGTGCACCACTCTCCCCACATCTCTACTTGTTTCAGTACAATTCAGTTCAGTTGCTCAGTCATGTTCAACTCTTTGCGACCCCATGGACTGCAGCACACCAGGCTTCCCTGTCCATCACCAACTCCTGGAGCCTACTCAAACTCATGTCCATCGAGTTGGCAATGCTATCCAACCATCTCATCCTCTGCTGTCCCCTTCTCCTCCTACCTTCAACCTTTCTCACCATCAGGTTCTTTTCCGATGAGTCAGTTCTTTGCATCAGGTGGTCAAAGTTTTGGAGTTTGGCTTTAGCATCGGTCCTTCCGATGAATGTTCAGGACTGATTTCCTTTTAGGATGGACTGGTTGGATCTCCTTTCAGTCCAAGGGACTCTCAAGAGTCTTCTCTAACACCACAGTGCAAAAGCATCAATTCTTCAGCATTCAGTTTTCTTTATAATCTAACTCTCCCATCCATACATGACTACAGGAAAAACCATTGCTTTGACTAGATGAACTTTGAACTAAATTACTTTGTTGGCAAAGTAATGTCTCTGCTTTTGAATATGCTATCTAGGTTGGTCATAACTTTTCTTCCAAGGAGCAAGAGTCTTTTAATTTCGTGGTTTCAGTCACCATCTGCAGTGATTTTGGAGCCCAAAAAAATAAAGTCTGTCACTGCTTCCACTGTTTCCCCATCTATTTGCCATGAAGTGATGGGACCAGATGCCATGATCTTAGTTTTCTGAATGTTGACTTTTAAGCCAACTTTTTCACTCTTCTCTTTTACTTTCATCAAGAGTCTCTTTAATTCTTCTTCACTTTCTGCAGTAAGTGTGGCATCATCTGCATATCTGAGGTTATGGGTATTTCTCCCAGCAATCTTGATTCCAGCTTGTTCCTCATCCAGCCCAGCATTACTCATGATGTACTCTGCATAGAAGTTAAATAAGCAGGGTGACATTATGCAGCCTTGACACACTCCTTTCTCTGTTTGGAAACAGTCTGTTGTTCCATGTCCAGTTCTAACTGTTGTTTCCTGACCTGTATACAGATTTCTCAAGAGGCAGGTCAGGTGGTCTGGTATTCCCATCTCTTTAAGAATTTTCCACTTGTTTGCCAACCCAGAAACTCTCTAAAACCTGTTCTTTTGGGGTTTGTGGAAGCCTCATCACAAAGGCATGACTGATTAGATAACTGACCTTTGGTGACTGAGTTCCATCTTGAGCTCATTTTCCCTCCTCATTGTCAGGGTGGGACTGAACATTCCAACCCTCTAAGCTGGGTTGACTACAATGGCAACAGCCCCTATCTTCAGTTGCTTCAAGAATCATGTCATTAACAAAACAAAAGGCACTTTTATCACTCTCAATATTTAGGAAATTCCAAGGGTCTGGGGATCTCTGTGCCAGAGACAAGGACAAAGACTAAACATAGATTTCTTATTATAAGCCACAATATCACAAGAAAGAAGAAAACCAATAGCTACAATCTGAACTTGGCCTGTAATGGAATTTTGTTGGAACCAGTCTAGTCTTATGTAGATAGAGGGCTTGAATGTCACGGATCTTTCCATTTTACCTTTAGAATGTCCTTTCTCTGTCCCTCCTTTCTGGTCCTACTTTTCACTTTAGCTTGATTTTTAGTTCAGCCAGCTAAAAAGGATAATGTATAGAGTGCCAATTTAACTTGCCTAAAACATATCACCCTTCCCACAAACCAGATGCTCGCTCACCCTCATATTCCTCACACTGGCCAGAATTAAAATTTAAGTGCCATCATCAACATTTTCCACTTGCTTCTCTCAAAGATCTGGGCCTTGAGATTAAAACTCCAAGATGTCACTAAGATTGGTGCCTTCAACCCCCATTATTTTACCACTGGACTGTGGCAATTACTTTGCAATTGGTCTCCTTATTTTCTGCCCATTTTCCCCTATAATTTATCTTAAAAGTTTTGCCAGGAAAAAAAAAAAGAGTCTAAAGAATAATAGTTTCTCTACTGAAAAAATTTCAAAGTTTTCCTATTTTCCACAGAATAAGGTTTATACTCAGACTGGCACTCAAAGCTTTCTTCACTGGACCTCAGTTTGCCTTGCCTCCCATTTTTACCCTCTTCTTGCTCATTTTTGAAAATTTTGACTTAAGAACAGAATAATATGATCATTCTTTTGAACAAGTTTCCTCTCTCAAATGCTTATGCCATCAAAGATCTTCCTATTGAAATTCTACACATTTTTGAAAATCAATCTCAATAACTAACTACATCTGAAACTCACCAGTAGTTCCTCCGTTCTCTAACTTGCCATATCACTTTGTATATAGCTTTTGGGACATTTAGCACATTCTAACTCATGTTATAATCACATATGTAACATTTTTCAATGAGGAGCTACGTATGTTAAAAAGAAATTCACTCTTTAGCACCTAGTTTTGTGTTTTAAATAAAAAGTTCAATAAATGTATATCAAATAAATGAACAAATAATGAATGTATCATTGAGAATGGAAGGCTGAGGATAAGAAAGATAAAACTTTTCAATTTGCAGAAACTAGATTTCCAAAAGTTTCACATGTTGAATACCCATTTGAACTCAGTCATACATATAAAGCCTTCTGCTCTGTGTAATAGGAGTGGAGCCTGTAGGTAGAATTTTATTAAAGTAAGGAAATCCAAGAGTCAGCATTTTCAGATAAGAGAATAGCCCTTTGGGTATTGTCAATATATAACATAACATCATTAAACTTATCTACCAAGATCAAAATAATATTTCCAGGTAGAAATATTTCTAAATTTATGATGGAAGATATCTTGGTAGTAGATTGTGAAGGACACAATGTCGTAACAAGACAGTTGCAAAGATCTTTCAAATTTTAAACAGCTCAGAAAGACTCCTTCTTGTCTGTCTATGGATAGGTACCTGCAATTGTGTCTAGCAATTAGTTAATGCTCATAAGTAGAGTTAAAGATCATGTGGACTCTTGTGCTTCCAGACTCTGGAATTTCAAAGTCACCCTTGAACTTGAACATGCTGTATAAATTCAAAAGATAAACCATACATGAGTCATGCCATTCTTGTACTAACAGACATATTTTGTATGACCTGATGCCATGTACCTTCTGGATTCTAAGGTTTCTGAAGAGAAGGTATGATAATTTGGAATGAGATAATTTCATTTAATTTTTAACTGTCACATGAGCTAAAAGCATCACCTGGAATTTAAATCAAAGCCAGCTTTAAATGAACTAAACCAACCTTGGATGAAAATGCTCCATTTCACATCAACTCTCAAAGCTGATTATGCATTTATGCTGTTTGCAAAGGTGAAATTCAATTGGCTCACACAATGAAAGCTGTGTTGGAAGTTAGTATTACATCCACTTAGATCTCACATGACAAGAGGCATTAGTTTGCTCTGACAAAGTAAACAAGCTGCACTGAAAAGATCACTAACACAAGAAATTTTTTGCTAACAAGATTTGGGGGTGACTTAGTTACTCATTATACAGTCAGTGAATTAGGACTCAGAGTTTGAAAGATAAAGCAAGCTGTGCTTTAAAGCAACAGGGCAAAGAAATCCCTGTCTTTTTCCAGATGTTGTTTAGTCACAAAGTTATATACAACTGTTTGTGATCCTGTGGACTGTAGCCCTGCCAGGCTCCTCCATCTATGGGATTCTCTAGCCAAGAATAGTGGAGTGGGTTGGCGTTTCCTTCTCCAGGGGATCTTCCTGACCCAGGGATTGAACCTGTGTCTCCTGTCTGCTACTTGGCAGGATTCTTTACCACTGAGTCACCTGGGGAGCCCCTTTTCCAGATGAAAGTGAAGTCGCTCAGTCATGTCCGACTCTTTGCGACCCCATGGACTGTAGCCCACTAGGCTCCTCCTCCATGGGATTCTCCAGGCAAGAGTACTGGAGTGGGGTGCCATTTTCCTTCTCCAGGGGATCTTCCCGACACAGGGATCGAAATCAGGTCTCCCGCATTCCAAATCTCTATTTCCCAGATGACTCACTTACAATCATGGCCTAAAAATGACTCACCTGGGGCCTACATCCTCCTCAAACTTCATGTTGACCTCTCTCCTTCCTCCTCACTCTGCTTCAGATCCCCTGGAGTACCAAGCCTTTCTCCCACTCAGAGGCTTCACCCTGAGCTCCTCTTAAGGGCTCCTGCTTATTCTGTAGAACTGTTCTGTCCAGTACAGTAGCCACTAGCACATATGCTATCAAACGCTTAAAATGTGGCTAGTGTGAATTAAGCTGTGCTGTGTTAAAGACACGTTGTATTTTGAAAATATAGTATATGAAAAAAGAATGACTTCACTAATAATTTTTCATATTGGCTACATGTTGAAGCGATAGTATTTTAGGGATTTGGGTTAAATAAAGCATATGATCAAAATTCACTTTACTTGTTTCTTTTCATATTGTGGCTACTAGAAAGTTTGAAATTGTACAGGTGGTTTGCGTTTGTGGTTTGAATTATATTTCAGATGGGCCATATTGTCTTCTATATCAATCCACACATCATCACAGAGGGTTAAATTTGTCAGGAGGCATTTTTTTTTTTTTTAATACCCTGCTGTATCCAAACAACCTAGACACACGTGGAGCATGAAATGAACATCTGAGGAATGAATGAATGCATTATAAAGACAGTAATGAAGAGCTTAGGCTTTGGAATCCAGATGCCCGGATTTTCATCCCAGTTTGGCTGGTCATAAACTGTATGAACTGGGACAAAGACTAAGTCCTCAGAGGGTAGTTGTTAGGACAAAATGAATTCCCTACATATTTAAATCAGGGCTTGAACTGTAGGAAGTATCAGCTTACTGACACTATCAATAAATATTAGCTACAAGTAAGTATTATTAATCTATTCTGTAGGTAGGAATATGAGACACAATACTAACTCTTTGGTTATTGAAATGATAAATAGTTGAGCTATGCTTTAACTCTTGAACTATAAGACTCCAAGACACATATATGAATCCACAGTTGATATAAGTAAAAACCTGAAGCAATTTTAAGTTGCTTCAGTAAAGGTAGATATATAAGTTATATCTAGCCATCCTGAGTGATTTTAGACTTTGGACTCTGTATTGAATGTTATCTTGTTAAAATGTGACATGTGATACCAATTATTAAATAGCTAACATTTATTCAGTTTTATTAGTGGCAAGTACTCATCTTACATATTATGGGTATTATAATATTCAACTCTTACAGCAACTCAGAAAATGGACATGGTCCCTCATCATCTTTATTTTACAGAGGAGGAAACCGAGGAGGTGCAGAGAGGTCAAGGCCCTTGCCCAGGTCACAGAGCTAAGAAACAAAGGAGGTGGCCTGGGCTCTCCCCCCTTTCTCTGTACCACACTCTTCTCTCACAAGTTAAGCCCATAGAACAGTAACAGATGGCTGAACATTCAGCCTTGAAGTTGCTGTGATTCACTCAAAGATAGGTACTGGCTTCTGGTAAACATCAATATATTTTCTAAGAAAAATGTTTTTTTCAATGCAAACCATGGAATAGGCCATTGAAGAGTAAATTTCCCTTCCAAAAGTCATTTTTGTAATTCACATAAACATAGACCATCACAACTTCTGCTGTCCTGGGGATTGTTTTGCTTTAATTGGACGTAATGCAAGAAAATAATTATCCTGTATGTCATACTACATCAAACCCAGTCAAGCTCAGTAAGTGACTATTTGCCTGTCTCTTCAGAAGCCCAACACAATAGATCCTATGATGGTTATACAATATTTAAATAAAACCAGACTAAGTTTCTCATTGAAGAAGCTATCACCTTTCATTAAAAGGAGAAAATAAATTTTCCATAATAGGCTACTAACATGTTTGAATGGCTCAATTCATTTTCTAGCAGGTCGTAGCCAATACTCGCTACCAGGGAAGTCCTAAAACCCACTACAGAGTAGTCTTATTGAAAACAATTATTTTAAAGAATGTACTTTGTCTTGATGACAAAGAGCTGTGTTCTTCCCCTGACAAGAAATGAAAAATAAATAAATAAATCTAAACCCTCTAAATGTTTTTACACATCAGTGATTTGGTTCTGTGACAGTCCCCTCTCTGTGAGGGGGAAAAGGAGAAAGTAAGAAGAGGACAGATGACTACCAGTGGGCACAGCTGGGCATATGGCATAAGCAGCCGAAATCTGGAAAACCCACCAGCCAGAGGCAGCAAATGAGAGTCCGAAAGCCCAGACTCTGTTGCAATCCTGTCACTCATTACCCATGTGTATGTGAGAATATCATGGGCTTTTCCAAGAAATTATTTATATAATTAGACGGTTCTATTAAGATCACAAGACCATTTACAGTCTATACAAGATCTTTCTTAACCTCTGCATATGTCAGAGAATTCCAGGGACTAGAGTCTTGTTCTGGCGAATCCCATGGACAGAGGAGCATGGTGTGCTACAGTTCATAGGGTCACAAAGAGAACTGGACAAAATTGAAGTGACTTAGCACACATACACAGCACAGAGTTTTGCTAAAATGTATGAGTCACAGGGAGTGCTCCCTTCCACAAAACTTGAAGGGGAAGGACATCACACTCTCTGGTAGATAAGGAGGTAAAATCCACACACTACGGTCTCACCCAGTCATCAGGGGGAGTTAACTGAGGAAATTTGTGTAACTCTGTGATCAAAAAGCTTGGAAACACTCACAACTTAGGAGCCCAGAAGTGCAGTGTGAAAATATCTATGTAGGATGAGATCTAAACCCATGTACTTACTGTTTTTGGATAAGGATAATGTGAATGGAGGATGCACAGTCATCTTGAAAAATAGAAAAGAAAGACCGAATAGATTATTATGTCTTATTTCCTTACCCACCAAGGTCTGAGTCTGGGAGTGTGGGAGAGAGGCATTTCCCTCTGTGGAAATGGGCAAACCAGATCCCTAGAGCCTGACACTCCAGAGTGTTCCAATGAGATAATACTCATTTGCCTTGTTCTGATTGATTCTACACTTCACAGGATAGCCTTTGGTTCATAGGGTGATGTCAATTTCCAATTTGCCTAAGGTTTTATGGGTTTTTTTTTTTAATTAAAAAGAAGTAAATCTGCATTCTGATGGAATTTCTATGAGAAATGGGCTTTAGGGTGTATTTGTACCAACTGGCCAATTCAAGCGTTCTATTTTAACTAATAATTGTATTTCTCATTCTAAATTAATTAATTAATTGATATTGCAGTTGAAATATACCAATTTCACTTAGCTTTGTTAATGGGAGTCTGTCCCTGGAAAATGGATCTTTTCTAAAGATTCTGGCAAGTGAGCTTTAAAACCAAATATCCCCAAGTAGTCTGGATTTTGGATTCAACTTTTTTTAGATTGAACCATATGAAATTGCCTTTTTTTTTTTTTACAGTGAATTTATTTCTATTGACATATAGTTGGTTTACAATGTTAGTTTCAAGTATATAACAGTGATTTGATATTCTTATGGATTATACTCCAGTTAAATTTTTAAAATATCAACTATATTTATTTTACACCTAGTAGTTTGTTGCTCTTAGTCCCTTTTGCCTATTTTGCCCCTGCCCCCACCTCTCGCATGAGTGATAACCACTAGTTTTTTCCTCGTATCTATGAGTCTGTTTCTGTTCTGTTATATCCATCATTTGTTTTGAGATTCATTCTTTTTTTCAAAATGTAAATCACAAAATTTCCAGGCTCTATCCTATTTTATAATATTAGTAGGAAATCATGTATTTTCACCTCTCTGAGTATTTCTTGCTTTTTTAAGGAATACCTGGAAGTCCTAAAACCTGTACTGGTTGTCACTTAACATCTCTGTCAACTGTCTTCCTCCCACCAGCAGATTTCTTTGCCAGTTGCTTTTTGCGTGTCCTTAACCAGCGGCACCGTGCTTTGGTAGTTTTCCTATACAGCATCACTGTAGACCTGGCAGAGGCTTGAAAACAAACCTAGATTACTTCACTAAAGATGTGGGCTTATAAAAAAAGAATAGCTACCAAGAAAAGAAGAGAAAAAATTCCTTAAAATTGATCAAAGGTGTAACTATGAGGTGAAGGCATTGTTACAAGTTGCTGAAAACCTAGACCTTAGTAACGCAGCATGTGACCTTATTTGGAAACAGTGTTGTTGTAGATGTAATTAGTTAAGTTAGAATGAAGTTACACATGAGTAGGGTGGCCATCTAACCCAATATGATTGGTCTCCTTATAAAAAGGGAAACTTTGAACAGAAAGCACACACACACAAGGAGAATGTCAAGTGAAGACTGGAGTTCTGTAAGTTGGGGAACTATTAAGGGAAATTTTCATGCAAAGATGGGCATGATAAAGAAGAGAAATGACAAAAGCCTAACAAGCAGATGAGGTTAAGAAGAAGTGGCAAGAATACACAGAAGAACTATACAATAAAGGTCTTAATGACCCAGATAAGCATATTGGTTGGTCACTCACCTCACCTAGAGTCTGACTTCTTGGAGTGTGAAGTCAAGTGGGCCATAGGAAGAATTACTATGAACAAAGCTAGTGGAGGTGATAGAATTCCAGCTGAGCTATTTCAAATCCTAAAAGATGATGTTGTGAAAGTGCTACACTCAATATGTCAGCAAATTTGGAAAACTCAGCAGTGGCCACAGGACTGGGAAAGGTCAGTTATCATTCCAGCCCCAAAGAAGAGCAATGCCAAAGAATGCTCAAACTATCATACAATTGCGCTCATTTCACATGCTAGTAAGGTTATGTTCAAGAATCTTCAGGCTAGTCTTCAGCAGTACATGAACCAAAAATGTACAGGCTGGGTTTAGAAAAGGCAGAGGAACTAGAGGTCAAATTTCCAACATTTGTTGGATCATATAGAAAGCAAGGGAATTCCAGGAAAACATCTACTTCTGCTTCTTTGACTACATGAAAGCCTTTGACTGTGTGGATCACAACAAACTGGAAAATTCCTAAAGAGATGGGAATACCAGACCACTTTACCTATCTCATGAGAAACCTGTATGCAGGTGAAGAGGCAACAGTTAGAACTGGACATGGAACAACTGACTAGTTCCAAACTGGGGAGGGAGTACATTAAGGCTGTATATTGTCACCCTGCTTATTTAACTTATATGAAGAATACATCACATGAAATGGCAGGCTGGATGAATTACAAGCTTCTGGAGTCAAGATTGCCCAGAAAAATGTCAATAACCTCAGATATGCAGATGATACTACTCTAAAGGCAGAAAGTGAAGAGGAACTGAAGATCCTCTGGATAAGGGTGAGAGACGAGAGTAAAAATGCTGGCTTAAAACCCAACATTAAACAACGTAAGATCACGGCATCCTGTCCCATCATTTCATGGCAAATAGAAGTCGGAAAAGTAGAAGCAGTGACAGACTCTATTTTCCTGGCTCCAAAATTACTGTAGATAGTGACTATAGTCATGAAATCAAAAGACCCTTGCTTCTTGGAAGGAAAGCTAAGACAAATTAGGTGGCATATTAAAAAGCAGAAATATCACTTTGCTAAAAAGGTCCATATAGTCAAAGCTCTGCTTTTTCTACTAGTCATATATGGATGTGAGAGTTGGACCATAAAGAAGACTGAGCGCTGAAGAATTGATGTTTTCAAATTGTGGTGTTGGAGATGACTCCTAAGAATTTCCTGGGCTGCAAGGAGATCAAACCAATCAATCCTAAAGGAAATCAACACTCAATATTCATTGGAAGGATTGATGCTGAAGCTTCAATCCTGAGGCCACCTGATGTGATGAGTTGACTCGTTGGAAAGACCCTGATGCTAGGAAAGACTGAAGGCAAAAAAAGAAGAGGGTGGCAGAGGATGAGATGGTTAGATAGCATCACCAACTCGATGTGAATCTGAGCAAACTCCGGGAGATAGTGAAGGGCAGAGGACGCCTGCATGCTGCAGTCCATGGGGTCACAAAGAACTGGACACAATTTAGCAGCTGAACAACAGCAAGGAGAGAGGCCTGGAATATATTCTCCCCAAGCATTTTCAGAGGGAGTATGGCCCTGCTGACACCTGATTTTGAACTTCTAGCATACAGAATTGAGAGACAATAAACTTCTCTTGTTTAAACCACTTGGCATGTGGTACTTTGTTACAGCTGCCCTAGTAAACCAATCCAAGTATATAATGGCTCCTTCAAACTTCAGACTAAACCCCTCCATGTTGTATCTTAGGCCCTGCCTATTGCCACACTGCAGACCCAAATCACCTGCAGATAAACCCATAACTCTCTGTAGAAAGATTGCTATGCTCTCCTTACCTACTGCCTAGGCCCAGCAAGCAAACTTCTCATATCCCTCTGAAAGATTAAAAGAAATATTAAAAGATTAAAAGAAAATATTCTTTCTCTGCAGTTATCATAAGATCTGTTTCACAGTTAAGATCAAAACACGTTCTGCTGAGATGTAATTTTAATCACAACGAAAGAAGTCGTCTCAAACCTCACTATTATAGGGTAATGTTTGGCTTTATCTCTGTGTAACAAAAGAGGCCTATGAAGCTTTTACTCAGCATTAAAAAAAGTTTTCTTTCCAAGGTTGGATTTTGCTCATCACTTCAGAAAAGAAGTGTGAAATAGTAGCTTGTCTCTAGTCACTTGGGTTTCAGGGTGTTCAACACTTTATCGTTGTTTAGTTCTGTGAGACTGATGAACTTACTGTGGACAGAGTTTGAGGTTTTTAGGGAAATGTCACCTCTGGATGTCCCCTGGCTGATGCTGTGTGGGGAATGGCATTTATACCCCACCTGTACCCCAGTAACACTTCTATTCTCATTCTCTCATATGCTCATGGTCTGTCTCAGCAAGCTTAGCCTGAGAGTTTTGTCTGGCCTCAGTGTTCTTGGCTGTCTCTCCAGCTAGGATAAATTTCCAGAGAGTTAGCAGCCCTGGGAGCAGTCCTCAACCAATGCAAAACAGGAGATGGCGCATAAATGTTTGGTCAGTGTCAGGGATTGACTTGCAAAAGATACATTGAAGTCCTAACCCCCAGTACCTGTGAATGTGACCGTATTTTTGGAAATCGGGTCTTTGTAAGTGTGATCAGGTTAACATTAAGTCGTATTGGATAAGGGTGGGCTTTAATCCAACCTGACTGGTGTCCTTATAAGAAGAAAATTTGGCCACAAAAAGATACAGAGGGAAGATGGCCGTGTGAAGACAGAGGCAGAGAATGAAGTAATATTACTAGAAGCCAAAGGATATCTGTGGCACCAGAAGCTGGAAGAGGCAAGGAAGGATCTTCCTCTAGAGGCCTTGGAAAGATTACGACCCTGCCAACACCCTGATTTCAGCCTTATAGCTTCCAGAACTGTGAAAGAATAAATTATGATTAAGTCATCTAGTTGTGAACTTTATTACAATAGCCCTAGGAAACCAGTATGGTCAGCTTGGCTAGATTATAGTGCCAGTTATTAGACACATACTAATTTAAGTGTTGCTGTCAAGGTGTTTTGTATATACAGTCAACTTTAAGGAAAGATTCCCTTTAATAGTATGCCTTAAGAGTAAAAATAGAAGTTTCCTGGAGAGGAAGAGATTCTGCCTCAAACTGTATCATCTCATACTTCAAAAACAAACATATGAACAAACTCATAGGATCACCAGCTAAAGGCCATGGGGAGGGGAGGTGGAATTGGGTAAAGTCAGTCAAAAAGTACTACAAATTTCTAGTAACAAGGTAAGTAAGTATTAAGAATGTAATGTACAGCATGATAAATATAATTAATACGGTTGTATGTAATAGATAAAGATTGTTAAGGAAATGTATGGATGTGAGAACTGGACTGTGAAGAAAGCTGAGCACCAAAGAATTGATGCTTTTGAACTGTGATGTTGGAGAAGACTCTTGAGAGTCCCTTGGACTGCAAGGAGATCCAACCAGTCCATTCTGAAGGAGATCAGCCTTGGGATTTCTTTGGAGGGAATGATGCTGAAGCTGAAACTCCAGTACTTTGGCCACCTCATGTGAAGAGTTGACTCATTGGAAAAGATTCTAATGCTGGGAGGGATTGGGGGCAGGAGGAGAAGGGGACGACAGAGGATGAGATGGCTGGATGGTATGACTGACTCGATGGACTTGAGTCTGAGTGAACTCTGGGAGTTGGTGATGGATAGGGAGGCCTGGCATGCTGCGATTCATGGGGTCGCAAAGAGTTGGACATGACTGAGCGACTGAACTGAATGGAACTGAACTGAAGGGAATAAAGCAGAAGCTGGAATCAAGATTGCTGGGAGAAATATCAATAACCTCAGATACTCAAATGACATCACCCTTATGGCAGAAAGCAAAGAAGAACTAACGAGCCTCTTGATGAAAGTGAAAGAGGAGAGTGAAAAAGTTGGCTTAAAACTCAACATTCAGAAAACTAAGATCATGGCATCCCATCCCATCACATCATGGCAAATAGATGGAGAAACAATGAAAAGAGTGAGAGACTTTATTTTTAGGGGCTCGAAAATCACTGCAGATGGTAACTGCAGCCATGAAATTAAAACACACTTCTTGAAAGAAAAGCTATGGCTGACATAGACAGCATATTAGAAAGCAAAGACAATACTTTGCCAACAAAGTCCATCTATTCAGTTTTTTCCAGTAGTCGTGTATGGACCAGAGAGTTGGACTATAAAGAAAGCTGAGTGTCAAAGAATTGATGCTTTTGAACTGTGGTGTTGGAGAAGAATCTTGAGAGTCCATTGGTCTGCAAGGAGATCCAACCAGTCCATTCTAAAGGAGATCAGTCCTGGGTGTTCTTTGGAAGGAATGATGCTAAAGCTGAAACTCCTCATGGGAAGAGTTGACTCATTGGAAAAGACCCTAATACTGGGAAAGGTTGAAGGCAGGAGGAGAAGGGGATGGCAGAGGATGAGATGGTTGGATAGCATCACCGACTCAATGGACATAAGCTTGAGTAGGCTCCAGGAGTTGGTGATGGACAGGGAAGCCTGGTGTACTGCAGTCCATGGGGTCACAAAGAGTCGGACATGATTCAGAGACTGAACTGAACTGAAGGGAGTAAATCCTAAAAGTTCTCATCGCATATTTTTTTTTAAACTTTGTAGATACAAAATATGAGGTGAATGAATGCCAACTAAACTTGTGATAATCATTTCATAGTGTATATAAGTCAAATCATTTTCATGTACACCTTAAACTTGCACAATGTTGTATGATAAATTATATCTCAATAAAACTGGAAGAAAAAAAATAATACATCAACCCCTGCCTGAGTTGCCAGCCTACCCTGTTGCCAGCCTCACCAATTTCATGAGCCGATTCCTTAAAATAAATCACACAGACACACACACATAGTATATGTAGATGGTTCTCTCACCTAGGACTTCCCAGGTGGCACTAATGGTAAAGAACCTGCCTGCCAATGGAGTAAACATAAGAGAAACAAATTTGATCCCTGGATTTGGAAGATGCCCCGGAGGAGGGCATGGCAATCCACTCTAGTATTCTTGCCTGGTGAATCTCACGGACAGAGGAGCCTGGCAGTGTGTATAGCCCATAGGGTTGCAAAGCGTTGGACCCAACTGAAGTGACTTAGTACGCACACGTTCTCACCCTGATATGACCCTGTCTGCTTGAGTGTGAGCAGGGTCTGACACTTATAGCTAACAGAGGTGATGGCATATATGTCATTACATACATATTATATGTATATATTATACACGTTATTTGCTCAGTTGTGTCTCTTTTTGTGACCCGATGGACTGTAGCTCACCTGGCTCCGCTGTCCATGAAATTCTCCAGGCAAGAACACTGAAGTGGGTTGCCATTTCCTTCTCCAGGGGATCCTCACAACCCGTGAATTGAACCCAAGTCTCCTGCATGGCAGGCTGATTCTTTTCTGTCTGAGCCACTAGAGAAGCCCGTATGTTATACATACACACAATTATATTACATAAGATTCCAGTCTTATTGAGAGTCTCTCTCTTGCTGGCTTTGAGGAAGCAAATGGCTGTAATAGTAAAGCCCACCTAGCAAAAAAGTGAGGGCAACCTCTGACCGAGATCCTATAAGAAACGGAGGCCCTCAGTCTGCCAGTCTATAAGGAACTGAGTGCTGCCGACAGCCATGTTAGACGGGAAGTGGGGACTCCCTCAGCTGAACCCCACAGGATTGAAATTGCAGCCCCAGATGACACTGTGAGTGCAGCCTTTGAGACCCAGGGCATGTTGGTTAGAAATCTTTTTTTTTTTTTAATGCTGATATCCATGTACTTTTTTTTTTTCATAGTTAATAATCACTGTGGTTTTATTTTGTGGCACAACTATTTTTTAATTAATTTTTTTATTTTGTTTTATTTTTTTACTTTACAATACTGTATTGGTTTTGTCCTACATTGACATGAATCTGCCACAGGTGTACATGAATTCCCAACCCTGACCCCCCTCCCACCACCCTTCCCATATCATCTCTCTGGGTCATGCCAGTGCACCAGCCCCAAGCATCCTGTGTCCTGTATCGAACCTAGACTAGCTTTTCGTTTCTTACATGACAGTATACATGTTTTAATGCCATGCTCCCAAATCACCCCACCCTCTCTTAAAGAATTATGGTGACACACTAAATGGGAAAAAAAAGAGAGACTAGAACTTTGTCCATTAGACTCCAAGTTCAAAGATCTTTTTGTTCTATCTCTCTTTTGATCACTTGAACACTTACGCTGCATACAAACCTCTGGTGCCAAGGAAAGGGTCCAGACAAGAATGAGCATGTAAGTGTGAGTGTGGGTGTGTGCCTGTCTGTCTTTTGTGATTTGTAAGAATTTGACTTACACATCCGCACTTCCACTCATCCACCCAAATACCTATTTCTAATTCAGAGCAACTTGGCAATAATAAGCATCAGAGATAACCATTTCATGTGAGGAAACAGAGAGTGATGGAACTGTTAGCACTCAGGATATTTTGCCTTCCTGGCCTCCTGCTTCCTGACTGACATTGATTCGACTGGAAAACTGCAGAGACATGGCTGTTTCACCTCCAATTAAAGTAATTAGAATTAGTGAGAGAATGTGTAAGTGTGATACCTGTACCTAGTTTTCACAATTATCATGAACTTCTGGGAAGGGGTAAAGGGGAAACCAGTATTGACCTCTGGCGGGCCAGATTATGTTAGCAAATAACCACTGAGCTCAAGGATACCACTGCCAGTAAGTTTTGCCATTTATTTTCTGTAAATGTATGATTCTTTATCTTGACTCTGCTATATAACTATGGTGCTGGGAAAATGTGTGAGATCTGAAGTCAGAAAACTCAGTAGCATGTAGCCATCAACTTGCCCTGAATTGGAAAAGCAACCTAAAATCCAGGACATGCTCTGCTCCCAGGAAAACTTCAACATCACTAAATACAGTGAACTATGGCATCCAATTTTTACAAAATTCCAGAGAGAAAAATGGATGAACCCACTCTCCATGGCTGCTATGGCTGTAAATCAGTATCCTTGTGGCTGAAAACTTTGGGAAGCCCTGCATGCCCCCATTCCATAATATTTAAAACTTCCTAAGTTTATTTTAAATAACTTAAAATAAATAAAATAATAAAATAAATAAAGTAAATAAAACTTTAAATTCGTATTTAAAAAAATAAAGTGTCAGACTTTATTTTTGGGGGCTCCAAAATCACTGTAGATGGTGATTGCAGCCATGAAATTAAAAGACACTTATTCCTTGGAAGGAAAGTTATGACCAACTTAGATAGAATATTAAAAAGCAGAGACATTACTTTGCCAACAAAGGTCCATCTAGTCAAGGCTATGGCTTTTCCAGTAGTCATGTATGGATGTGAGAGTTGGACTGTAAAGAAAGCTGAGCTTTTGAACTGTGGTGTTGGAGAAGACTCTTGAGAGTCCCTCGGACAACAAGGAGGTCCAACCAGTCCATCCTAAGGAAGATCAGTCCTGGGTGTTCATTGGAAGGACTGATGCTAAAACTGAAACTCCAGTACTTTGGCCACCTCATGAGAAGAGTTGACTCATCAGAAAAGACTCTGATGCTGGGAGAGATTGGGGTCAGGAGGAGAAGGGGATGACCGAGGATGAGATGGCTGGATGGCATCACTGACTCAATGGATGCGAGTCTGAGTGAAGTCCGGGAGTGCAGTTCATGGGGTCGCAAAGAGTCAGACATGACTGAGCAACTGAACTGAACTGAACTGAAGTTTATTTTAAAGTAGTTTTTACTTCAAGCAATTTCATCTAGCTGTGTCTGTGTCTTTATGTCAGTCTTGTCACCTTAATGCTGATTTCACACAATGCAGATACACAGGACAGTGGCAACAGAGTTGGGGTTGGGTGTAGGCATATGGGAAAGAGTAAACTGATGTGCTCACAGGGTTTGTGCTTTGTGCCTAACTATAAAATTACAGGTGATTTTTATCTTCTTTTTGCTTTTTTGACTTCATGAATTTTCTAAAATTTGTATTATTTGAGTAGTTTTAAAATTAATTTAAAGGCAATGTGGATAGACGGTGCAATAACTATACTTGAAAAAAACAATATGGATAGACGGACTCCTACTCTGACTTGGTATCTATATATACCACTTACACGAGAAGGCAATGGCACCCCACTCCAGTACTCTTGCCTGGAAAATCCCATGGACGGAGGAGCTTGGTGGGCTGCAGTCCATGGGGTCGCAAAGAGTTGGACATGACTGAGCGACTTCACTTTCACTTTTCACTTTCATGCATTGGAGAAGGAAATGGCAACCCACTCCAGTGTTCTTGCCTGGAGAATCCCAGGGACAGGGGAGCCTGGTGGGCTGCCGTCTCTGGGTTTGCACAGAGTCGGACACGACTGAAGTGACTTAGCAGCAGCAGCAGCAGCATACCACTTACAAACCAATTATTAATAGTTGTGCTTGTTATCTTTGGTTGGTAAGATTATGAATTTTTGCTTACATGCATTTTAAAATTATAATCAAAATAATACCAACACTTAAAATTTTACGAGTGTCCTCATACTTGAAATATTAGGAATCATAGTGTAGGCGCCAGTCACTCAAAGGATACATCCGTGTTCAAAGGATGCACCAGAGTCGCCATCACTGGGGCAGTGCAGAAACTCAGGCTTCACCCCAGATTTGCTTATTCAGTATCTGCCTTTCAGTAAGATCTTGGGGACTTGTATGAGCATGAAAATTTCACAAGTACTTGTGTGGCTGATAATCCACTCTGCAGGATTTCTTTTCACTCATATTATCAAGGCATTTTCATTCCTCTTTTAAATATTCTGAATGGCAAATAAATGATGCTATAACTGCAAGTGATTCAAGTTCAACCATGGACACTTGGTTACTCCAGGGAATTGTGAACAGGATTCTCTGTGATATTTGATGAAAAACATATATCCTTTAGAAGAAGATACATAATGTATTTGGAGGATGGAGTAGACAGAGGGAAGTCTGGGACAAGTGTAAGGAAGAAGAAACTTGGACTATAGTAATTCTCATTAGTAGTGGAAATAGGAAGTACTCTGAGATAGAAACATCATGATGGGGTGAAGAGGTAGTTATTCATTTATTTTTTTAGTCAATTTTACACCACTGATTATCTTATTATGAAAGGATTTTTTTTAATAACTTAATCTGTATGTAGCTTTAGATTTTATTTTACAGATATCATATTTTACCTTTACCACTACCCAATAATGATGAGGATTACTGTGATTTAGAGACGTTGTTGTTCAGTTGCTTAATCATTTCGTGTCTGACTTTTTTGCAACCCTATGGAATATAGCTTGCCAGGCTCCTCTGTCCTCCAATATCTCCCAGAGTTTGCTCAGATTCATACCCACTGAGTCAGTGATGCTATCAAATCATCTCATCTTCTGCCACACCCTTCTTTTGCCTTCAGTCTTTCCCAGCATCAAGTGGCCAAAGTACTGAAGTTTCAGTTTCAGTGTCAGTTCTTCCATTGAATATCCAGGGTGGATTTCCTATAAGAGTGACTGGTTTGTTTTTCTTGTAGTTCAAAGGACTCTGAAGAGTCTTCTCCAGCATCACAGCTCAAAAGCATCAATTCTTGGTGCTCAGCCTTCTTTATGGTCCAACTCACATCCATAACTACTGGATGACTATCCATGACTACTGGAAAAACCATAGCTTTGACTATACAGAAATTTGTCAGCAAAGTGATGTCTCTGTTTTTTAATACTCTATCTATGTTTGTCATAACTTTCCTTCCAAGGAGCAAGCGTCTTTTAATTTCATGGCTGCAGTCACTGTCCACAGTGATTTTGGAGCCTAAGAAAAGAAAATCTGTCACTTGTTTCTACTCTTTCGCTTTCTATTTGCCATGAAGTGATGAGACCAGATGTCATGACCTCAGATCTTTTAATGTTGAGTTTTAAGTCAGTTTTTTCACTCACCTCTTTCACCCTCAACCAGAGGCTCTTTAGCTCCTCTTCACTTTCTGCCACTAGAGTGGTATCTGCATATCTGAGGCTGTTGATATTTCTCCTGGGAATCTTGTTTCTAGCTTGTGATTCATCTAGCCTGGCATTTTTACATGATCTATTCTGCAGATAAGTTAAATGAAAAGGGTGACAATATACATCCTTGTTTTACTCCTTTCACAATTCTGAAATAGTCGGTTGCTCCATGTCCTTTTCTGTTTCTTCTTGACCCCCATACAGGTTTCTTAGGAGATAGGTAATATTGTCTGATACTCCCATCTCTTTAAGGATTTTCCACAGTTTGTGATCCACACAGTCAAAAGCTTTAGTTTCAAGGAATCAGAAGGAATCAGAAGTAGATTTTTTTCTGGGACTCCCTCACTTTCTCTGTGATCTAATGAACATTGACAATTCAATCTCTTGTTTCTCTGTTTCTTTGAAACCTAGCTTGTATATCTGGAAATTCTCAGTTCACATTCATCAGACTTCACTTTCAAACCGAGACACATCCATGGCTAGGAATTATTACTGCTTTGGTCTAGCTGCTTCCATCTTGCTGCTGCTGCTAAGTTGCTTCAGTCGTGTCCAACTCTGTGCGACCTCATGGATGGCAGCCCACCAGGCTCCCCCGTCCCTGGGATTCTCCAGGCAAGAACACTGGAGTGGGTGGCCATTTCCTTCTCCAATGCATGAAAGTGAAATATGGAAGTGAAGTCGCTCAGTCATGTTTGACTCTTAGCGACCCCATGGACTGCAGCCCATCAGGCTCCTTCATCCATGGGATTTTCCAGGCAAGAGTCCTGGAGTGGGTGCCATTGCTTCCATCTTACTGGAGCTGTTAGTTATTGTGCTCTTCTCTTCTCCAGCAGCGTATTGGACAGCTTCCAACCTGGGTGGGGGTTACTCATCCTTCACCATCATATTTTTTTGCCTTTTCATACTATCTGTGGGGTTCTCCAGGCAAATTACTGAAGTGGGTTGCCATTTTCTTCTCCAGTGGACCACGTCTTGTCAAAACTCTTCACTGTGACCCATCTGTCTTGGGTGGCCCTGCGTGGCATGGCTCATAGCTTCATTGAGTTATACAAGCCCTTTCACCACCACAAGACTGTGATCCATGAAGGAGTCCAAGAAGTTGACATCTGGCTAAACTTGGTGAGCTAATCAGTAAAGAGACTATGAGTCAAAGCTTTCTTCTGCACTAATAGCCAAGATGGAGCCAGGAAGAACCCTTCCTATGACGTCTTCTCTCAAGGTCTCCATCTCTGGTTTCAATCCCGTTCACTTACCCATGTGTCCATCTCTCCTGCCTAAGCTCAGGACTGTGAAGGCTCCAGGCAGTAGTATAGGAAGATGACATGCATCCTTACCAAAAAGGAGCTCACAATCTAGAGAGGCTCTCTTTTCCATGTTTTATATTTTTAATTCAATATCCCAAGTAGTCATGTCATCACTCTTACAAACATGATATACCCCATACTGCATGAAAGTTCCTTCTGGGAATCACTTTTCCTTAACCTCTGCTCAAGTACTTATTTTGTGATGGGTCCAGTGCTCACTCAGTTGTGTCTGACCCATTGTGACACCATGGACAGTAACCCACCGCTCTCCTCTGTTCATGGGATTCTAGAAGCAAGAATACTGGAGTGGGTTGCCATTTCCTCCTCCAGGGGATCTTCTTTACCCAGGGATTGAATCTATATCTCCTGTGTCTCCTCCACTGCAGGTAGATTCTTACTGCTGAGCCATCAGGGAAGATTTGATGGGCCCAGGTGCTACTGATGCTGCTAAGTCACTTTAGTCGTGTCTGACTCTGTGCCACCCCATAGACGGCAGCCCACCAGGCTCCCCTGTCCCTGGGATTCTCTGGGCAAGAACACTGGAGTGGTTTGCATTTCCTTCTCCAATGCATGAAGATGAAAAGTGAAAGTGAAGTCACTCAGTCGTGTCTGACTCTGAGCGACCCCATGGTCTGCAGCCAGCCAAGCTCCTCTGTCCATGGGATTTACCAGGCAAGAGTACTGGAGTGGGGTGCCATTGCCTTCTCCTGATGGGGCAGGGACTATATGTAAGCCAGCATGTTTATATTAAAATAAGTGAGTCTGTTTTCACTAAGACACTTTCCCCCTTTTAATTGTGTTATTAACACTTATCCACAGAAAACAAGAATAATATTTCTCAGACTAACAATCCCAGACCATTTCACCGTTTCAAATGGAAACCCCTCCTGATTAAGTGGCTTGTCCGTGTTCAGAAGGGCCACGCACTAGAGAGCAGGGAACAACCCTAACCTGCTAGCACTGCTGTTGCCAGTGAGAAATGACTGCTTGGTATTGCCATCACAGTAGCATGTTTTACTGCGATGCCTACTTGCTACTTGGTTGCTGAACTCACTCAGATCATTGAAAGATTTTAGTTAAAACAGCAGCAACAACAAAAACAGTGCCTTTAATAATGAATGCTCTAATGAAAATAGCAGCTTTAGTTTTCATGAATGTTCATTAGAAAGTATTTACTAAAATGTTGCTTCTGAGCTAAAGCACTCTACACACATAGAAGTTTTTCCAACATCCTCCTCATGCATTTACTCATTCTGGGTGGTGGCCCCAGTTATGAGCTTTATAGGTAGCAAAGCAGTAGTTGAGAGCGTGGAGTCTGCAACTATATTTCCTGAAGTTGAATTGAGATTCTGCCAAGTGTTAGCTGTGTGCTCACAGGCAAGTCTAATCTCGCTGTGAGTCAGCTCACTTACTGTAAAATGGGAAAAATAATAGGATCTTATAGTGTTGCTATGAGCACTAAATGAGGTCATAGGTCATCAGGGCTCGGGGTAATGCCTAGCATATACTAACACCATATATGCATTAGCTATTGTTAAGTGGTGTCTTTTCTGGAACTGGAGTCCAAGCATCTTCCCTCAGTAGGAGGAAAATATTTTCATACTATCATGTGACAAAATTTGTCTTTACTCCTGCGGAAAAAGGTGACACAGTAGAAACAGTACTGAGCAAGCAATTAGGAGATATGTGTTGGCAGTACTATTTCCCTTAATTAGTTTGGATATCTTAGGTAAACTTCATAGCCTTTCTGAGACACAGTTGCTCATACGGAGAAAACAAAAAAGAGGTTAGATTAGGTAATCTCAAAACTCCCTTTCAGTTTTAAGTTTCAATGATTTTGATTTTTTATTTACAGTTCTATTTAGTATGAGAGAGGAAGGGTTAGTATGAATTATAATAGCTAAAAATGGCACTTATAACAGAATAATTGCTTTTTGAAGCTGAAAGAAAAACCATTTTAAACTGACTTAGCTTTAGCTAACAGCTAAGAGTTATTCTTTACCAAAGTCTATTCTGATTATTTGATGCTTAGATCACTAAGCAGAGTCTACTTGACTAGAGCTAACTGGCTCTCCTATAAAAATCACTCCAGGGACTGGATATCTGTGTGCTGAACCACACTTCCAGGAAAATGTCTAAAATAACTTGAGGAATCTGACCCTGAAATGCTAGGCCAGCACTGTAACAATTTCACGGCTCTGGGGTCCAGTTACAGGCCAGAGTAATATATCTATGGAAGCATGAATCATGGCCAACATCGCATTCTCCTCCTGGAGAAAGGGGACTAGAAATGAGACAACTGGCTGCTCAGGAGTCCTTGAAGACCAACTGAGTCCCCACGTGGTGTATTCATCACACTTTAGTTTGTGGGACCATACATTATGCATTTAAATCTAATAAAATCACTCCTGATTTATATCAGGGCAGAAAGTCTTAAAAATCTGCCATCCATGAGTTATAATAGTAATGGAGGGTAAAAAATCATAACCAAGCTAAGTATGAAATATAAGAGGTTATATTTCTGATGTTGATATGGTTCCTGGGCCTCCTGGTGCATTTATCTAAGGATACCAGCTCATCTGAAATGCTTTGTGATATTTGAATGGGAGATAGCCTACTAACATTTGAGAAAAACTATCATAGTTTATAATTTTCACAGACTACCCTCCCTCCAACCCCATATATCCCCATATAAAACAGTAGGAAAATAACAAACCTTAAACCTCAAACAAAATTGAGATGTGATGCTAAATGACCAGAACAGCAAAATTACAAATTAGACCTTTGGCTATTCTTGAAACAATCTTAACTGTGAATGCTAAATGTCCTTCACTTAATTATTTTAACAGAGAAGATTTTGCTGATAGTAAGGACATGGAACAACAGACTGGCTCCAATAGGAAAATGGCTGTATATTGTCCCATGTGTATTTAACTTATATGCAGAGTACATCATGAGAAACCATGGGCTAGAGGAAGCACAAGCTGGAACAAAGACTTCTGGGAGAAATATCAATAACCTCAGATATGCAGATGACACCACCTTTATGGCAGAAAGTGAAGAAGAACTAAAGAGCCTCTTGATGAAAGTGAAAGAGGAAAATGAAAAAGGTGGCTTAAAGCTCAACATTCAGAAAAGGAAGATCATGGCATCTGGTCCCATCACTTCATGGCAAATGGATGGGGAAACAGTGGAAACAGTGTCAGGCTTTATTTTTCTGGGGTCAAAAATCACTGCACATGGTAACTGCAGTCATGAAATTAAAAGAGGCTTACTCCTTGGAAGGAAAGTTATGACCAAGCTAGCCAGCATGTTAAAAAGCAGAAACATTATTTTGTCAACAAAGGTCTGTCTAGTCAAGGTTATGGTTTTTCCAGTAGTCATGTAAGGATGTGAGATTTGGAGTATAAAGAAAGCTGAGCACCGAAGAATTGATGCTTTTGAATTGTGGTGTTAGAGAACACTCTTGAGAGCCCCTTGGACTGCAAGGAGATCCAACCAGTCCATCCTAAAGTAGATCAGTCCAGGGTGTTCATTGGAAGGACTGATGTTGAAGCTGAGACTCTAACACTTTGGCCACCTGATGAGAAGTGCTGACTCATTTGAAAAGACCCTAATGCTAAGAAAGATTGAGGGCAGGAGGAGAAGTGGACGACAGAGGATGAGATGGCTGGATGGCATCACTGATTCAAAGGACATGAGTTTGGGTGAACTCCAGCTGTTGGTGATGGACAGGGAGGCCTGGCGTGCTGCGGTTCATTTGGTCTCGAAGAGTCAGACTCAGCTGAGCGAATGAATTCAACTGAGTTGAACTGAAGGAAAAAAAAAATGAGAATAGCTGGGAAAAGTTCTATGGATCACACTGTCCAAGATTCTAGCTCTGTGTGCTATCCAATACAGTAGTCACTATGGCTATAAAACAGCTAGACTGAGGTGTTGGCCAGGTTGATTGAGAAACAGAATTTTAAATTTTCATTTTAACTAATTTAAATACTGTGAGCAGTGATTACCATTTTGGACAGTGCAGCTACATATCCTACAATTTAGGAAACTTGAATTGTTAACATCTAGTAAATAACTCTAACTCAAGGCCACTGCCATTGTTTCCACTGACTTCTCTCAAAACCACTTGAGAAAGAAACTTACATTCTATTTTCAAATTTGGTATTGGACAGTCTTGTGTAAATCTAGCTGCAAGGAATATTATAAGGTAGATGATATCTCTGGTTTCCCCCCCCCCGCCCCTGTGGCTTTTGTTAACCATCAATTAATGCCTCTTACCTTTTCTAACCATCAAATACTATGTCAAGTCACATCTCCTCTATGTTTTGCTCTACTGATTATAAACTATTAATTTATAACATCCCTTAGAGGAATTTTCATTGCAATATATGACTGCTGAAGACATATGTCATTGAATCTTAAAATCAATGCTTTTTAGTCTGAGCTGAGAATTTCTAGCATTGGAGCTGACTGGGAATTGGGGGAATTTTATGTTCAAAATTTGAATTCTTGGCCCCTACCCCAGACACTGCCAAAATCTCAGGGAAAGGGAAAAAAGAATCTTCTAAGGACCAACGGACCCTAGAAGCACAGACCTTCCAGGTAAGCACAGACCCTGGAAGCAGGATGGCTTCATCTGAATTCTAGTTACAGGCTTTACAAAGTGTTAAACTTTGAGCAATTGACAAAATCTCTTTGTAGTTCCACATTCTTTCCTATGAAATGGCATAACCATAATATTTAATTTGGGGTTGTTCTGACGAAAAGATCAGTTGATATATGTGAGGTGCTTAATTCCTGGTATGTATTAAATACTACATTAACTATCATTCCTATTACTTTTCGTAAGCAACCTAAACGAGTCGAATACATACTGAAGTTTGAGAATTCCAGTCCCAGGAAAACAGTGAAAACACTAGAAGTATAGGGAGCCCCGACTGTGTAGGAGGTGCTCCTGTCTTGTCTTTCTGAGTTTTCAGCTATAAAATACGATGATGACATTTGCTCAGAGTTAAATGGATATAGAAAATAAATGTGAAAGCCTTTTATAGTTTATATAAGGCTGCACTATGGTTTACATTTGAGAATACCAGATTGGGGTTTTAAAGCAATGATATTCTTGCTGCTGCTGCTAAGTCGCTTCAGTCGTGTCTGACTCTCTGCGAATGGCAGCCCACTAGGCTCCCCCGTCCCTGGGATTCTCCAGGCAAGAACACTGGAGTGGATTGCCATTTCCTTCTCCAATGCATGCAAGTGAAAAGTGAAAGTGAAGTCGCTCAGTCGTATCCTACTCTTTGTGACCCCATGGACTGCAGCCTACCAGGCTTCTCCGTCCATGGGATTTTCCAGGCAAGAGTACTGGAGTGGGTGGCCATTGCCTTAGGGGCTATCAAACAGAGAGAGTGTCATATGGGGGAACTGCAACAGGGAGAATCAAATTCCTGTATACAAGAGGGAAATGGTACATCCCCATGCGAGCACAGTTGACAAACAATTGTGCTTGTAATACACAAAGACTTTCATTGCAACCACAGCACAAGCCTGGGTTACACAGCCTTCCATTTCACAAGTCACATACACCTCACAACAGGGACAGGCCTTTTCCCTTGTCAGCAAGCTGGAGTGAAAGCTTTGCTGATCACCATCCTGCCAGCCAAAAAAATGGATCTCGCCATCAATTTATTCTGGAAGTGAGAAGCTTTTTTGCCTTTAGGAAAGATTATAAAATGGAGTCGTTTTACTCCTGACACCTTCAAAGTCAGTTACTCCTTTTGGGACAGCTCAAGATCCATGCTCTCTGCCTTTGGCAAGAAAACATTTTCTCTTAGCTACTGGCTAACACCTCACAGAGGGGTTTTATTTAAGGTCCATGTGGGACTAGAAACCCAAAGCCAGTAAATTGATACTTTCTTTCTAGAGAACAAAACATCTCAGGACTGAAATGGAAATATTTAAAATTTTTTCAGTATTATAAATCACTATTGTTTTAAATGGATAATTGAATCCAGAGTAGTGTATATGGCATATTCTGATATTTTCTACTCTCTCATTTTCTGAAATAGATTCATAAACTAGCTCATCTCTCATTTTACTTAGAAAGCATATTGTACTCTAACTTTGATAAGACATACATTTTTAAAGTCTTACATGTCTACCATATCAGTATTTTTTTCTATGAAATATTTTCATGCTTTAGAGCATACTTCTGAAGCCCAAAGCGAGTAAGTGTTAGTTGCTCAGTTGTGTTCAACTCTGTGACCCCATGGACCACAGCCAACCAGGCTACTTTGACCATGGAATTCTCCATGCAAGAATATTGGAATGGGTAGCCATTCCTGTCTTCCAGGGGATCTTCCTGACCCAGGAATTGAACCTGGGTCTTTTGCATTACAAGCAGATTCGTTATCATCTGAACCACCAGGGAAGCCCCAGAAGAGCAGAGGATTATCTAATTTCCCAATTTATTTGTTTCCAGAGGCTAATTCAGTACAGGCTTTCCCGGAGCATGGATCATCTAGGTGCTGTGAAAGAGTTTTGGAAAAATCTAATGGGGGTACCCCTGGTACAAAGGGGCCCTGAGAGGTCTGGTCAACTCTGAAGTTGAGCAAAATTGAGCTTCTGGCATCTTGGAAAGACTGTTATCTAAGAGTCATCATAGAGTGTCCTATTAGGCAGAAAGAATTGTTAGAAGTTTTTTCAACAGGCCTCATCCTCCTGAGAACCCATGAATGGACAATCCACCAGATTCTGGCTGGGATGAATCGGGTCACTGCTGGGGCTGCTACCCCGGCTGGACAGGCGTTAGGACATAGAAAGCTGCCACTGAAGACAGTGCTACTTAGCTACTTTGCTTCAAAACAGGTTGATATGGTCTTAGTTTTTTTCCAATTTGCAGTTAACTTCCATCATTTGAACATTAAAATAAATGAACATAATTATACAAACTCTCAAGAGGAAAATGTTTTATTTAACCCTCATCTCTCCACTCCTATCATGTTTTCAGACTAACATTCTCCATTGCTCCAAAAAAAGAAATATTAGCATCAAACATGAAAAGAAATACAAAATATTAATTCTTGGCTTTTGAGCTTTTGTTGGTTCATTCTAAGTAATATGAGGGCCATTTGAGAAAATTTCAGCGGTAAATTGCTCAACATCCTTGTTGTGTATTACTGGTTAACTTGGGCACCTAAGCCCTCATGTAAATTTTGACTTCACTTAAAGTGGTTCTTCACCTGTAGGAGTTCATGGATACCTTTGAGAATCTAAAGAAAGTGATGGACTCAGTACCTCGTTAAAAAATATTTTGTATGCACAAACACAAATTTTTTTTACACACTTTCAGAAGGTTCCTGGACACCTCAAAGTCCATCCACACAGAACAAATGTAATTTAAACCAAAATACTTAATTACAATATAGCCTAAAAGGAAAGGACTTTGGAGTCTGACAGCCTAAATTTGTGCCTTGACTCTGTTATTGCCTACGTGAACTATCTTATCTAGACTTCAATTCTCTCATCAGTAAAATGGAGATGATAAAAATAGCTACTTCCTAGAATGTTTGTGAAGATGAGATGATATAATGTATAGAAAAACAACTACCACAGGCATAGCACATAGAGAGCATTCAGTCAAAGCTGGCACTATTTGAAAATCCATAACTTGAAAACAAAGATGGATGGAATCAGCAAAACTTAGCATTAGCCCAGATGTTAACATTCTGCTCTCCTCTTTTCCCAGAAGTTAGAGGTAAAACAAAGTGAATATAAAGAAAAAAAAAATAGACATAGACAGAGAGAAGTACTTGAAAAATGGAAAAGATGAGGCTGGATTAAAGGTACAATGGTGGGGGAATAAAATGAGGAAGGTTTTTAAGCTATATTTTTATTTACTTTTATCTTTTTTTAATTGAGTGAAAGAGTCTTTAGATTCTATAGTGTTTTACGATTTTCAAAAATTTCGTACATATGATCCCAAAAGGACTCTTTCCTACCCTGTACTCCTATATTGCCCCTCCTCCCTTCCCTTGTCCCAGTGGTAATCACTAAAGTATTCTCTGTATCGAGTCTGTTAAGCTGTATTTTTTGAAAATTATTCTGGTCACATGATAACTCATGGAACGAAAAAACCAACATTGCCTACCCAGTGTCACTGGATCAGCAGATAACAGCTAGGCTACACAAGAGATGGATAATAAAAGGACTGGTGATTATGAAACACCCCACAGCATTACCAAACCCATCCCCAACATTAACCAATGACAACCAAGCAGTAAAGATCATCTGGTGAGGAGAGAGCAAAGGATGGCCAAGCTAGACAGTAACATCGTGGGCTCTCTGCCCAGGAGCATCATCCTGCCACCTACCTTGAGCCCCCAGGAGCAGCACAAGCTAGAACCTGGGCCGCCTTATTTACAAAACCAGCCAGAGAGAAACAAGTTCAAAGGCAAGAATAGACATCCAAGGAGCATAATCACTACAAAACGAAGGCAACAAACCCAACTGCAAATACTAAGTGAACCAGTTATTATTTATTTGCTTACTTATGTTATTCAAAATAAAACTAACGAAAATTTTCAATGAATTACGAGAGAGTAAGTTGGAATATGAAGAAGAACAAGCATTTATAAACAAGAACTAGGCAGGCAGGCATACTTGGTGTGGAAAATATGAATTTAAATAAATTATTAATGCAATGGATAAATAACTAAAAGGATACAGGGTAAGAATGAAATAGGGTACCAGAAAGTAGCATTATGATATTTTACAAAAAAAAAAAAAAACACTTGAAGAAAGAGAAATGGGAAAAGTCAAGAGGTATGGAATCAGCAACAGAAATGTTGATACAGATAAAAAAAAGAAGTCCTATTTGGAGAGAAAAAAATGTATATAGACACAGAAAGTGAAAGTGAAGTCGCTTAATCGTGTCGGCTCTGCAACTCCATGGACTGTAGCCTACCAGGCTTCTCTGTTCATGGGATTTTCCAGGCAAGGGAACTGGAGTGGGTTGCCATTTCACAGAAGAGGAGCTATTTCAAGCAATGATGCCCAAGAATTTCCCTAACTGAAAGAGGATAGAAAACTTCAGATTGAAAGGGTTGCAGAATGAAAAAGCATGAAGAATAAGAAACTGAGTCCTAGAAACATTACGGTAAAATGTATGGACAGAAAAATAAAGAGAAAAAATTGGAAAGTCTCTAGAGAGGAGTGGACCACCACACAGGAAAAAAGTCAGACTTTATAAAAGTATACTTCAGTGTAGAGTAGAGTAGAATAACATTTTCCAAAGGTTTAAGGAAATAGCTTTTTAATTTTAAATAACAATCAAAATGTAGCTATATGCTGCCATATAATGGTCCTTAAGAGATACATTTAAAATTATATTTCTGAAGAGAAACTTGGAAAAGTCATACTAAAGTTTATATGGAAGAATAAAAGTCCATAAATAGCTAAGTCAGATTTGAAAAGAAAATAAAAGGTGCTTAAAAGTATGGGAGGAGAGGGACTTTCCCTAATAGATATTAAGACAGATCCAAAGCTATAGGGATAGAAAATTCAATACAATATTAACTCTAGAACTGAAAAGCAAACAAATGGGTGAGAATAGAAATTGGAAGTAAAATGTAGCGTTCACAGCAACTGAGAAAAGGATTTATAATTGGTACTCAGAAAATAGGTTCACTATATGAAGGAAAATAAAACTAAGCTTAAACATTATCATAGCATAGACAACATGTAGATTAAAAATGTGTTAAAAATAAAAAGACTAAAAAATGTTCAAAAACATTTTTGTGACCTAGGCATAGAAAAAACTTCTTAAATAAAACCCCAAACACACAAACTATCAGGAATAAATAAATTAAAAATGGGTTTTATTACATTAAAATTAAGCATTTCTTAAATAAATTTTAAAAAATATTTCTGTCTAATGAAGAACAACACAAAAAAGCCAACAGACAGATGGCATACTAAGAAAAGTATTTATAAATCGACAAGAAAAAGACAGAAATTTCAATAGAAAACAATGGGCAAGATCAATAAATAAGCAACTTATAGATAGGAAATGCAATGGCCAACAAGAGCATATGTGATCGAATGCTCAGTGCTACTACTAATCAGAGAAAGGCAAAGTTAGATGATGAGATATCACTTTACATCAGTCAGAAAAGCAAAAATAAAAGAATTTAATAATGAATGTTGACAAAGATGAGAAAGGGAAACTCTCACATACTGCTGTTAAGAATTTTATAATTTACTATACATATTTCTGAAAAAAAATTGATATTTTATATACTGGAATAATTATCCATTTATTTGCCTTATAACTCATGGGTTCCAATTCTAGATATATGTCCAGAGAAGTTATCATACAGCTTCCTAAAAAAAAATATGTATAACACTGTTAGCTGCAACATTGTCAGTGATAGCAGAAAACTAGAAACAACCTAGGTTGCTGCTGACCAAGAATGTCTAAGATGTAAACCATGCAAATAATGAAAAAAAAACCTACAATAAGAAAAAAGTGAATGTACATGTACATACGACAAAACAGTGAGATTTCAAATGTGTTAAAGTGTAAAAAGTAGAACAAAGACAAGCTTAAGAGCCAAATATCCTAGATATAAATTTAAAATACCTTCCCACAAAATAATACTGTAGGGATATGTGCATATTCAAGACCTTTATCACAGGTAGTGTGATAAAGCATGCGTGTGTGCTAAGTCACTTCAGTCGTGTCTGACTCTGCGACCCAATGGATTGCAGCCTGCCAGGCTCCTCTGTCCATGGGATTCTCCAGGCAAGAATACTGGACAGTGATGTCCATTAGCATGAGAGGAAAGGGAGATGGTATTGAGAAGGAAAAAAAAAAAAAAAACAATAGCCAAGTTTGAAGTCTTGAATTGACTGAAATGAATGCTGACAAATGAATGATGCAGTTAAGGAGTATGAGTAACTCAACTGCACGTGAGATCAACCTAAAAATACAAAACTCATATATCTTTAAGGCTCAAAGCAAATTAACATATAAGAATAGGAGAACTAAATAGAAAATATTAAAGAAACCAAAAAAAACACTTTTAATTGGGATAAATTTAAATGTCTTAATACGGAAAAAACTGTTAAACATTTTCTTCAAATCTCCCATAATAGTGTTCTATTTTTATTGAATATATTTCACTTATCCTTTCTTATATTTGAAGGATCACATATTTGGTGTGAAATTAACATCATAAGTCAAAAGCTAATAGAACTGGTCATACCTAAAAAGATAAAACTTCAGAAAATGCTGAGAAGTCACCTAATATTTAGTAATGATGATATAAATAACATTACCCATGTTTTGAGTTAGTACACCCTCTTATTTCCTAGGTGTTCAAAGAACTGTGACTGTAGCTCAGAAAATATTTGACACAAATGTTATACTGTCATTATTTTTCATAAGCTATTACACCAGTTCCATGAAGTGAGACCTAGTGATGCCTGATCTTCGCTGCCAACATCAGAAGGATTTGTAGTCATATTCTTATAATGAGGAGTAAGACTGGGCTGGTGAAACTAGCCTAAAGCAGCTATGCTGATAATGGAAAAGATTCAAACAAGAGACATGGAGACTGAAAAGAAATACCTAAAACACGTCATGATGGATAGAGTTTCAGAAATTGTATCAAGCACTATATTGGAATCTTTATATTCACATGACACACAGTTCTATTACCTCCATATCCCACCTATACCCTGATCACCTATGTTAACAGTTCTTATATCTGTTATTCCCATGGTATTTAATTTCCATGATACAAAATTAGGATTCCCTATTTTGTCCTTTCTAGAGCCAAGCCTTATTATTTGGTAAACTCAATTTTATTCTCTCTTTGAACATGGCTAGTGTGGATTAACATAAAAAACTGATATTTTACTGATCGCTTCCAGAGACCTTCTTTATCCCATTAATCCTCCATACTAAGAAGCACTTTTTAATCTATGAATTTACACATTTCTATGCATTCCCACTTCTATAGCCAGAAATAAAGTTTGAGAAGAAAACCTTTGCAGTGATATGTTTTTAGGTAACATACTTTTTCCCTTAAAGAATACTGACCACATATCTTAATTGTTGATTATGGAAATTTTTACTGACATTCTGAAATAAATTCTTCCTACTATTTGAAATTAGTTTTGTATTGTTGTTTCAGTGCCTTGAGTATGTCAGTCCTTATAGACAACCAAAAACTAAACATTGTTACATAACTTGCTGAATTTTGCTTGCCATCTTTATAAGCAACCATCAAAATTTTACGAATGCGAGGATTCAAAGAGCCTATTTTTCTTCTAAAAGGAAATGCCTCCTGGACAATCTCAAAATAAATAGGTTGGTCACTGACCCAGCATACTGTCATAATAAAATAGTCTATGAAAGAAGCAAAATTTCAATGTAATAATTACCCAGAACTCTATGATTCTGTGTCTACTCATGTCAGCTGAGAGTTAAGAGAGGAAATCTCAGTAGTTTGATGACAGGGCTACAAATTACATATGGTTCAGATGCTAAGGCCCAGGAGGAAAAAGCCTCAGCATTTATAGAATAGTTTATGCTGTTCAATGAGCGTTATTTTTCCATTAGACAAAAATATACTAGGTCTTTGAAAAGTGAATAAAGAAAAGGAATCCTTCATACTCAGTAGAATATTGAAAAATCCTTCCCTGAGGGAAAATAATAAAATAATCTTATGATATTATTATTAACAACTGTAACCTTTCTACTCTCAGGCAATTTATCTAGTTCTCGCAAATACATGCCATCATTAGTCTATTCTCTGCTGCTTCATGATTTTTGCTTAATAATAAAGTATATGGTGCTCTCATAAACCACAGATGTTTATGTAGAGGTTTATTACTTTCCTTCACATAAAGCATACACATATTTGCTAAATTTCTTCTCCTTCCCCCTGTCGTTTTCCTAATTAACATATTTCAGCATCCCCAGGCTGGGTTGCATTTGCTTTGTAGCTAAATGATCAAATACTTAATTTGAACTGAATAAATCAGTAAGGAAATAAAATACCAGAGAAAGTGCTCAGCTCCTTCTTACAACTTCTTGGCAAAAGATGTTTACTTTACAATTGAAATACCCTTCTGCTGCTGCTGCTGCTGCTAAGTCGCTTCAGTCGTGTCTGACTCTGTGCAACCCCACAGAGGGCAGCCCACCAGGCTCCCCCATCCCTGGGATTCTCCAGGCAAGAACACTGGAGTGGGTTGCCATTTCCTTCTCCAATGCATGAAAGTGAAAAGTGAAAGGGGAGTCACTCAGTCGTGTCTGACTCTTTGCAACCCCATGGACTGCAGCCCACCAGGCTCCTCCCTCCATGGGATTTTCCAGGCAAGAGTCTGTAATTGGTAGGGTGAAGGGAAGAGGGCGGAAAGAGAAGGGGGAAGGGAGAGAGAACAGGAGATATAATTGGGTCTTTATTCTTCTCAGATATTTGATCCAACAATTCATTGAGCCGGTGGCTCAACTGGTAAAGAATCCTGCAATGTGGGAGACCTGGGTTCGATCCCTGAGTTGGGAAGGTCCCCTGGAGAAGGGAAAGGCTACCCACTCCAGTATTCTGGCCTGGAGAATTCCATGGACTACACAGTCTGTGAAGTCTCAAAGAGTCGGAAACAACTGAGTGACTTTCACTGTCACTGTTCAGTGTTGATGTATATAATCCTTAAAATCACCTCCCCTTTTATTTTTATAACTGTGCTTAATTAGAGCTACATCTTTATTTGTCATCCTCTGGGCTCAGTTACAGAAGTGTCACACACCAGGAAAACAAGTACAGAGTGTGGCTCACTTCAACAGCTGATGTGTAAAATATTCATTTATAATGAAGATGACTTCTTTATTGAGATGTAACTCATATGTATAATATTCACCCTTTTAAAATGTAAAGTTCAGCAATTTTTAGTCTATTCACAAAATGTACAGCTCTGACTTCTAATTCCAGAATGTTTTTTACCACTCTTGAAGACACTCTGTACCCGATAGCAGTCACTCCTCAAACCACTAGCCTACTTTCTGTCTTATACATTTGCCTATTCTGAGTATATCATATAAAAGGAATCATGTAATATTTGTCCTTTTGGGTATGAGTTTTTTCACATGATATTTTTGAAATGTATCTTTGTTGTAACATGAATCAATATTTCAGTCTTTTTATGGTTCAAGAATATTACACTGTATACATATAACTATTTTGCTTACACATCAACCAGTTGATGAACATTGGGTTGTTTCCACTTTTTTTGGCTATTATGAACACATACACAGTCTTATATGGACATCTGTTTTCAGCTCTCTTGGGCATATATGTAGGAGTGAAAATACTAGGTCATATGGTAACACTATGTTTAACCTTTCAAAGAAACTGCAAAGCTATTTTCCAAAGTAGCTGTAACATTTTTTATTCCCAAGAATTTCAGTTTCTTCATACCCTCACCAAAATTTGTTTATTGTCTGTCTTACAGCCATTCTGATGTAAATAAAGTAGTAAAGTCAAGGAGTTTTAAAGAAATTCACACTAAATAAATCTTTCACCACAGAATTCCTTTAAATGGTGAGTTCTGTTCTTCTAAGTGAAGCCAATCTATTATAAAAGTTAGCTTCAGCAAAACTGTAAAGGTTTCTTAACTATGAGAAAGTGATCTCTAGCTAAACATCATGCTTATTCAAGGCCAGGTGAAGCCCCGCTAGGTCTCTGAGTACAGGCACTCGGGCGCCCTAGCTGCTCTCCCTGTTGGAGAAGGCGAGACAATGCACTGGACTCTAGCAGAAGGTTCACTGGTGGATTCAAGCAACAAACAGTCATGAAAACATAATATATCTCTTGGATATATTTAAAAATATATAATATGGGGAATTCCCTGGTGGTTCTGTGGTTAGGATTCTGTGCTTTCACTGCCGAGGGCCCAGATTCAATCCCTAGTCGGGGAACTAAGATCCCACGAGCCGCCCTGTGTGGCCAAAAAAAAAGGAAAAAAGGAGAGAGACTGTCACAGAGCTTTGGAGAGGGAAATCAAGATGGCAGAATAGGAGAAGGCTGAGCTCACTTCTTTACCCAAAATTTCATCACTCAGTCGTGTCTGACTCTTCATGATCCTACACGAAGGATCCTGCCCGGCTCCTCTTCTGTGGAATTCTCCAGGCAAGATATTGGAGTGGGTTGCCATTACCTTTTCCAGGGGCTCTTCCCTACCCAGGGCTCAAACTTGGGTCTCCTGCATTGCAGGCAGATTCTTTACCAACTGAGACACTGGGGAAGCCCTACCTCCCTCACGAACACATCAAAAATACTACCTGTGGAGCAGCTCTTGCGGACAACAAAATGAAAACTGAAACTAAAGATCTTCTACAATCAGCCTATAAAGAACGATCCACATGGGCTCAGACAGAACAGGAGGAGAACTGATTGGGTCTGGACCCGCTACTCCAGCAGGAGACACTGGAGGGGAATATCAAGGGCTTGCAGATGCTCCCTGGGGGGTAAGGGGTCCGAGCCATACATTAGGCAACCCAGCCTTGAGATCTGACACCAGAAAGACAAGTCCCCTTAGCTAGTTTGAAAACCAGTGGAACTTACCGGAGGGCTATAAAGAACTTAAGACTCTACTCCCAAAGACTGCACAGATACCCTTACTTACTCTTGGAAACAATGTGGAGAAAAAAACTGAAAACAGCCTGGGGCTTTAGGCAATTTCCTGTAACCACCTCAGCATGTAACCTAGCACACAGTAGGCACCTGCACTAGGCCCTCTTATTCCAGTGAGCTCTGCACTAGGGTAAAGGAAGGTATACTCTTAAGGAAATGAGCTGCCTCAAACCTGGTAATGCATCTGAAAGGACATTGCAGGTACAGAGGCATCAGGTTAAAAGCTGCCTGGGGCAGTGACTGAGTTGTCAGGATTACCCCAGTGTGCCCCAACCCATGCCAACAACCTGCTGCAGGCCTTCCTGCTCTGGCGCTGCTCTCCACGAGTGCAGAGATGCCATTGCTGGAGGACGAGAGCACACTTAGAGAGACGGAAACCAGGTTAGCCCTGGGCCTCTGCACTCCTGCTTCAGTAACTGGGCATCAACTCCAATGGCCAATAAGGCAGCAATGGCCACTAAACACAGAAGCAGCCCAGGCTCACACCTTGAAATTTTAAATGATGATGCCCTGAATGCTCCTCTTAATTGAAGTGATGTTAGAACTAAGAAAAGCTTCAAGTATGTGAGGGAAAAACTAAAATGTTGGAAGACTGATACTATTCTAGTAGCAGCTTACTTATTTGGCATCACTGGAGATGATATGATCTCTTCAGTGGAATTGTTGGACATATCACCTTTTACATTTCTAATACTATTTATTTTTTAGGAAACTCTTAAAATTAGGTGCCTTCTTAGAAACTCTTAAGATGATATAGCCATTCTTTGTAGCTCAGGGAATGTGCTGTGAACATCTTTCATAACATTCTGTTTAGATCCAATTAAACAATTATGTATTTCTCACATGAGATATATAAAGCCATTTGCCATTGCAGTAAATTCCCGTGTATTTTGAGATATTCTGAATATTCCATGAATTTTGAGATATTCTGAATATTTTATAATTTTTTCATTTTTTTTACTCTTTCTTTGCTAATATATTACATTTCTTGATACTGTCAGTGAGAATTCTTCTGAATAGTTTCTATTAATTGTCATCTTCTTGGTGATTATTAAGCTAGAAAAAAATATTAATTTTTTAAGAGCATCTCTAAATTGTCCAAATATATACAAAAAATTATATACATACCTGCATATGCTGGAGATATTTTTTTAAAAATTTTAAATCAGAAACAAAAAATCTATGTTGCCAAAAGGTAATAAATCTCTGCCCTAGATAAAATATAGTACCACTGCTTGTTAAAACTGATAACTGGTAAATGCTAGATATATATGATCCTAAAGTAACTATTTATTCCTTGTCAATATTATGGAACCATACGTCTTTATTTTAAGACTACCTGTAGCTATATATTTGGTAGATCCATTCCCTCCACATCACTCCAGTTCTGACATGATTTAATTTGAGCATAATAGTAGGCTCTGCTGTTTCACACACTAATCCAAAAGCTCTTCAGGTCTTACATTAGTGAAGTTGCTCAGTTGTGTTCCACTTTTTGCAACCCCATGGATGATAACCTGCCATGCTCCTCTGTCCATGGGATTTTCCAGACAAGAGTACTGGAGTAGGTTGCCATTTCCTTCTCCAATGCAGGAAGGTGGAAAGTGAAAGTGAAGTCACTTAGTCATGTCTGACTCTTAGCGACCCCATGGACTGCAGCCTGCCTGGCTCCTCTGTCCATAGGATTTTCCAGGCAAGAGTACTGGAGTGGGGTGCCATTGCCTTCTCCAGTCTTATATTGGTTATGCCTTAAAAATAGATCCATCTAGTTCCCTCTTATTGCTTTACCTCTTTTTAAAATTAATTCTTCCAAAATGTGTTTTCAGATTATTTTAAATGCAATAAAAGCTATTTAACTCTATTCATATACTTATGCACATAAACAGGCTAACTTTATCTACAGAATCTTCAGTTGGGAACTAGTTACCTAGGTGTGGCCTATTTTTAAACCATACTTTTCTTCCCTAAATCTGCTGGAAAATATATTCTCTCATAGTTTCCATGAAACTTCTATCAGTAGGTCAAACTGAGATCCTATTCTTTGACTTCAGGAAAATCAAATGTCCAAAACTGGGATATTAGTTACATAAGCTGTGATCCATTCGTGTGATGGAATAGTATACTGCTATAGAAATGAACTCGAAAGCATTTTAATGGCATAAGGGAATTCAAACAAGATTAGAAGAAAATCTAACTCTTAAAAGGATTAGGAAGAAATATAATAAACGTATCTGCCTCTGGATTTTTAGATTATGTATGATTATGGTAAGAAATTTGGATTTTATCCTGAGGGGGAAAGATATATTTTAAGAAGGTACTCCCACCTTTTGATTATGATTAAAGCAACACTTTGGTTGACATATAGGTAATTATTAAGGCTAAGAAAGTCATTAGGAATCTACTGCTATAATGTAGATATAAGCTTTAAGAGATTCTAACCAGAGTGATGGGGTAGGTAATGAGAAGTAATAGCATTTATGATATAATTTAAAGCTAATTATGATCAGGACCTAGGTGTTTAAACAACTGGGTAGATACTAGTGCTATTTACTAGTAGGAGAAATATTTGAGGATGAATACATTTGGGGCAGAGCAGGGAGTGGTGAATATTAATTACTTAATTTTCACAATATTAAATTTGAGATAGCTATCAGATAGCTAAGCCAAAGTTTAAGCTAAATTGAATCTAAGAATCTGCAGTTTGGTGGAGAGACCAGGGCTGCAATTACACATTTGGGCGTTAGCAGGATACTGCATAAGCTTGCCAAGGAAGAACATGCTGATAGATTAAAAAACTTTACAAGGGCTAAGCTCAAAAAATTTTTAGATATAGAAGAAGAACTGGCCACTAAGAAGTATCCAGAAATGTGAAAGTTCTGAGATTTTGCCCTTCTTGCAAGCTAACCAAGTAGCTTGCTAAAGTTTCATGAATCCTAGATAGGCTCTTAGTGCAGAAGCAAAAAATTATATTGCTTCCACATAGCAGGTAAAATCAGCATAGCATGTTTATATCATGTTTATATCCCAGGTTCCATGGTAGGTAATACAGCAGGGTCCAGTAGATGCTGTACATACATGCAGCTAGTTTGTGTCCTAACTGAAGACTGTGAACTTGGGAAACTTGAATCTTTCTAATAGAGAGTTAACCTTTTCCACTTTTCTCCCAGGGGGAGACATTATTTTATTATACTAGACAGTGAACAAGTCTACTTTTGGTACTGGGGAAGGACACCATGTGTATCCTACTAGGCTATCTGTTACACAAAATCCTTGAAAAGATAGTTTGGACCAAAGACAGACAGTGCTTCTGCTTGCAATATGTGAACAAAATAGCAAAAGATTCATGGAGACTATTTCCCAACTAGAAATAAATAATAAAAGTATATTAGAAGAAGTGGGTAAATTAGCAGTGCTATTGAATGTGGTGATGGTGGTGGTCTAGCGGCTCGGTCGTGTCCAACTCTTGTGATCCCATGGACTGTAGCCTGCCAGGCTCCTCTGTCCATGAGATTTTCCAGGCAAGAATACTGGAGTGGGTTGCCATCTCCTTCTCCAGGGGATCTTCCCATCCCAGGGATTGAACCCCAGTCTCCTACCTTGCAGGCAGACTCCTGCACTGCAGGTGGGTTTTTACTAACTGAGCTATGAGGGACATCACTATTGAATGTAGGGGAAGAAAATCCTATAAAATTAAGAGTTTGAAGATAAAAGGAGAAGTCAACCATGTCAACTGTGGCTATGATGAGCTTTATTAGATTTATTTCAGTGATGGGTTTGAAAGCTTGGTTAAAGAGAGCTAAAAAAAGAACTGAAAATGAGGAAGCAGATACAGTGAGTATAGACAGTGAATATATACAGTCAATATAGGGTGCAGTTGGATACAGAGCTTCCTAATATCTAAAGAAAGTTTTCAGTCATCTTTATATGCCCATGTGCATCATCTAGGTGAGAGGGAGATGTTGATGCTGGAGATAATGGGGGAAATTCCAAGAATAAATACTGATAAAAAATAAAAATGGCTAAACTGTAAAGCACTTGATATGCCAGGCTCTGATCAGGTTACAATGCTCTTACTAATTACTCTTCATTCATTTGAGGTTTGGATGAGGAAAGTAAGGCACACAGTAACTTACCAAATGGAGGTTATACAGAACACTAAAGGAGGAGTAACATTAGAGAGGAAGAGAGAGATTTTTTCCTTCTATTTCAATGGCAATGTGGTTATATAGATGTAGGGTGGTTGGTGCGTTTGGTTGTAGGAAATGGGAGTAGTTCTAATCTGGTAGCTTTAATTTTCTCTCTCAATATGAAATAGTAATTGCCAAGATGGATACAGGGACATATGTTAGAAACTGAAAGAGGATAGGAACAGGTTTGCAGTGCTCATTTCAGAGACTAGGGAAGGCACTTTATTTGAGAGGTATAATATTACATGGGAGTATATAGGTGGCCATTATGATCCATGGCTATAGGCAAAGAATAAGAGAATTAGGGGATGTATAGAGATGCAAAGGTGTTGAGGGGAAGACTATGTTGATTCTGATGGACTCAGACTCTAAATTTGTGTCAGGAAGGGCATGGGGACATGGTGGTGACTGAGGGTGAAATACAGTGGAGTGGACTGGCCAGAGGGCCTGAGGTGGTTAAATGCAAGTACAGAATCACAGAATTGAAAAGATTGGAGGTCAAGAGGGAGATGTTTGAAACTGAGATTTTTCAAGGTGGTGCAGTTAAAGAGAAAAAAAGATCTTTTCAGGGGACATGCTGAGAACGACAATGCCAGATTTAGAGGTCACAGATGTAGACAATGAGTCACTAGAATGAAGAAGAGTACGGTGAGCCACATATTAAAGTAACCAGTAACTGAGACCAAGGTGGGGAACGACAGCTGCCTGGCATTGGTAGATGAGAGTAAAAAGGAAAAAAAAAAAAAAAAATCTGATTAAAAAAAAATGGATGAACCGCACTTCAAAGAAGCAGGCGTTACTGAGGGAGAATTGGTTTAGAAACAGAAATGAGGGAAAAGGAGGATACCTACTCTACGTAACTAAAAATAACTCTGCCTCCTATAAATAGGAGTTTAAATTTACTGAAACACATGTATTTATGCCAATGGAATAAATATGGACTTAGAGAAACTAAAGTCCTATAGCATATCACATTAGATAGCTTTGACAGCACTAAAAAAGAAATGCTTACCTAAATATAAAATGACAGTCAAGCAAAACAACATTTGAAATACTTCCTTTTAAGTCTTAGGAATGACTGTTTCTGTAAGGAATACATGATGAAGATGTGAGAGGGAAAATTAATTTGATTGACCAGTGTGCTTCCACACAGGAACAATTCTAATACGAAACTGGCAAAATAACATGGAATGAAATGAGTGCATTCAATTTTATATAACCAATATTTATTTTAAGCTTTTTTTGTTTTTAAGTTTATATTTACACTGGAAATAAATCTAATGAACAGTCACATAGGTTGGGTAGCATTTAAACAGTAAATCATCTAATTAACTAGTCACTTGAAAGCAAAAAGGGAAATTTGAATCTTTTGTTTAATTGCCACATTTCAAGAACACATTTTAGCTGGCTGCATCTAAAAAGAAATAATAATGTGAGATCATGAAAGCATTTCATAGTAATGAGGAGGCTCTGGCTTCTATTTATTGCATATACAAAGGACACTGACAATAGTTTTGGAAAAATGAGTAAAGCTCGCAGAATAGCTGGTGTAGTGACAGGAACCATGGGTGTGAGACACATCTAACACTATCCCCTGGGAAAAGGCAGACTTTCTTAAAAATATAAAAAAGGAATGCGTGCCTTAAAATTATACGATTTTAAGCAGTCATCTTTGAACCAGATTCCAGCTCTGGCCACATACATTCACAGAAGGGTAAACATACTGGCTTATCTGTTATATCAACCATCCTAGCCATCCCTGAGACAAGGTCTCCCCTACACATCTTGAGAGAAGATTCCAATGTTTGAAATTCTTTCTTTGCAATTTCCTTTTGTGTTACACATTGCTTCTTCCACATCCAGGAGAGTGTCAGCAAAAAAATAAAATATCAATCTCTGAAAAACTTTCAGTTCAGTTCAGTTCAGTCCGACTCTTCGTGTCCGACTCTTTGCGACCCCATGAATCGCAGCATGCCAGGCCTCCCTGTCCATCACCAACTCCTGGAGTTCACTCAGACTCACGCCCATCGAGTCAGTGATGCCATCCAGCCATCTCATCCTCTGTCGTCCCCTTCTCCTCCTGCCCCCAATCCCTCCCAGCATCAGAGTCTTTTCCAATGAATCAACTCTTCGCATCAGGTGGCCAAAGTACTGGAACTTCAGCTTCAGCATCATTCCTTCAGACCTATAAATAGTAGAACACTTTTTTGTTTTTTTACTTTAGGCACTTAAGTGTGGTAATGGGGATGAGAAAGAATAAATGCTGAGATAAATGAGAGGTTCCAATGTATTTGATTTGTATCTTTCCCTGTTTTCTTTTTCACAAAAGGTTGTTTTTGATCCATTGGTCAGGCTGACATCACTGGGGGAATTACTTTCTATCCTACCATATACTGGATATAGAAGAGGATGAAATGATATGGAAAATGCTTCTGATACGATGGTAGGTGGTGAAAAAGTAAGCAACAAGAATACAATATGCTTATACAGCCCAAGAACTAAAGGCCTCACAAAGCCCTCTCCTCCCTTCCCCACCAGCTCTCTCTCTCTTCGCCCCCTACCATTTTCCACATTGCTTCCTGTACTCCAGCCACCTTGCTTCCAGTCCAGTTCCTGTCTAGGGCCTCCGCCTGGCTCTCTCTTTCCCCTGACATCCAGAAGGCTAGCCACTTCACCTCCTTTGAGTCTTTGTTCTAGTGTTGCCTTCTCAAGGAGACTGACTCTGCTTATACTAGTATTTATCAGCACAATGCCCCTCCCTGTTCCCTGACACTCTTGACGCCCCCATATCTTCTTTTCNCTGGTTGGATCTCCTTGCAGTCCAAGGGACTCTCAAGAGTCTTCTCCAGCACCCCAGCTCAAAAGCATCAGTTCTTTGGCACTCAGCCTTCTTCACAGTCCAACTCTCACATCCATACACGACCACAGGAAAGACCATAGCCTTTACTAGACGGACCTTAGTCGACAAAGTAATGTCTCTGCTTGTGAATATGCTATATAGGTTGGTCATAACTTTTCTCCCAAGAAGTAAGCACCTTTTAATTTCATGGCTGCAGTCACCATCTACAGTGATTTTGGAGCCCAGAAAAATAAAAGTCTGACACTGTTTGCACTGTTTCCCCATCTATTTGCCATGAAGTGATGGGACCAGATGCCATGATNGATTTCATGGCTGCAGTCACCATCTGCAGTGATTTTGGAGCCCAGAAAAATAAAGTCTGACACTGTTTCCACTGTTTCCCCGTCTATTTCCCATGAAGTGATGGGACCGGATGCCATGATCTTCGTTTACTGAATGTTGAGCTTTGAGCCAACTTTTTCACTCTCCTCTTTCACTTTCATCAAGAGGCTTTCTAGCTCCTCTTCACTTTCTGCCATAAGGGTGATGTCATCTGCATATCTGAGGTTATTGATATTTCTCCTGGCAATCTTGATTCCAGCTTGTGTTTCTTCCAGCCCAGCATTTCTCATGATGTACTCTGCATAGAAGTTAAATAAGCAGGGTGACAATATACAGCCTTGACATACTCCTTTTCCTATTTGGAACCAGTCTGTTGTTCCATGGCCAGTTCTAACTGTTGCTTCCTGACCTGCATACAGATTTCTCAAGAGGCAGGTCAGGTGGTCTGAGATTCCCATCTCTCTCAGAATTTTCCACAGTCTACTGTAATCCACACAGTCAAAGGCTTTGGCATAGTCAATAAAGCAGAAATAGATGTTTTTCTGGAACTCTCTTGCTTTTTTGATGATCCAGCGGATGTTGGCAATTTGATCTCTGGTTCCTCTGCCTTTTCTAAAACCAGCTTGAACTCAGGAAGTTCACGGTTCACGTATTGCTGAAGCCTGGCTTGGAGAATTTTGAGCATTACTTTACTAGCATGTGAGATGAGTGCAATTGTGCGGTAGTTTTGAGTATTCTTTGGCATTGCCTTTCTTTGGGATTGGAATAAAAACTGACCTTTTCCAGTCCTGTGGCCACTGCTGAGTTTTCCAAATTTCCTGACACTGTTAGTCCCACTTTATAGACGGAAAAGCTGAGGATGAGCAAAGATACATGACTTACTTAAGGTCCCCCTGTTGGTGAAGGGAGTAGCTTGAGATTTGAAAATTCAGGCTTCCTGTGACACTCTACCTGCCACTGTCTCTACTGGCCCAAGCACTCTGGCTCTGCCTTACTGAGCCTCTCAATGCTGCCTATCAGGACCTAGCCTTCAGCCTGACCTCCGAGGCACACAACCATCGGAACAGTCCCTTCCTCAACTCTATAAATCCTCCTCAGCACTAGATCTCCGCTGCTCGTCGTCCTTACCGCCACCATGCGCCCCCCACCCTCCACCGCTCACCCCCACCCACCCAGTGCTACTTACAGCCTCTGTCTGGGCCAGTTCTGCTGGAGAGCTCCAGCCTTATTCCCAAGCCTGGAGATGAGTGGTCATACCAGCCTGTGGCCGGACCTCTGCCCTGAGATAAACCTGGAGACATCTGGGCGAGTCTGAAGGAAAGCGGCTATCAGTGATGGGGAGACTATTTCTGGAGAAAGTCAAGCAATTGTACTGATCAGTACCCAGGGCCTCCTTGGTCCAGAGCCTCCTTGGTTACCAGGCAGCTAGGGATGACAGAACATCTATTAATCTCATTAAACTCACCAGGCCTCAGGTCATTATCACTGCCCAAATGATTACTGGCCAGACAGGACTAATTTTCCAAGGAGTGCTCTTTAGTTCCTGACCATTCCCATTCCCACGAGAAATCCTAGCTCCCATCAAGCTGAACACTGAGGGCTCCTGGGATGGGAGGGAGGGTACGGGGTCTAGGTTACATGTCCACGAGGCTTGGCTCTACTGCTCAGTCATGTAACCTGCAAAAAGTCATGAGATTTCTCGGAGCCTTGTCATCCTTATTCTAAAAACAGAAATAATCTTTTTCCTGATTACCTTTCAAATTCAATATGATGTGAAACTTCTCTATTGCCTCTGTAACATACTGTAGACAAATAGGGGATTATACTTATTTCTATTATTACCAAACTCCTAACCCCTTCACTAGGTGCTGGGGAACAGTACCCACGGGCCTTGTCCTCTACTTGCTTTTTAAGAAAGCCTTCTCTCTAGGTACCTGGTGTTTCTTGACTGTTTCCTAAAAACAAAACACTGCACATGAAATAGCAGAAACAGCACAGGCTCTGCAATCAGAGAAGACTGACTTCTAACTGAAGCCCTACCACTTAGAAGATATAAACTTAGTGAGGTCCTTTATCCTCCCTAGGCCTCAGATTCCTCAACTGCAAAATGGGAATTGTACCAATCTCCCAGGATCAGACCAATATGTGGCAAGTGCCTAGTATAATGGCTGTGACTAGGAGATATTTACATAAGAAATTCAAATGCCCAATGTCCTGTGCAGAGATGCATCTAGCCTGGCAGTCTGGATTCTTTACATTCCAGCTCTAAAGCCTGATACCCATGTTGTCTCCCAATGCTCCAACTCTTAACCTGAGAATAAGATAGTCAAAGGTAAAGGCCATGCTCTCTCCCCTGTCCTAGTATCTTAGACCAAACCTAGAAACTTTATAAGAGTGCCTCCCTTCCCCATGACTGTATGGGCCTGGGAGAGGAAAGAACACTGGTGGGAGGAGTTCCAGGCCTCGCTGAACCACTGACTCACCTCTGAGTCCCACCATGAGGTCTCTAGTCTTACATTCTGTATGAGCATCTCTTAGGCAGTGAAGGGAGACCCCAAAGCAGAAACAGAAGGTAGAGCTGGGGCTTTAGCCATCTCTCCCCACAGTGGTCTGAGTATGAATGCCCCCCCATCTTGTACTCTTAACTCCCACCCCTGCCTATGGCCTTAGGCTGAGGTTTGGCATTTGTGACAAGCAGCTCTTAGAGCTATGGACAGAAAGGCAACAAAGAGTGGGGAGGCACAAACTTGCCCCCCCCCAGCCCCGAGTTAAGAGTTGGGGAGCTACAAATGATTGTCAACTTCATCTTTGCCAAAGAGGTCATTCTCTCCACCCCCCAGTAGGAAGACTGGCTCTGCCTTTGTGGCTGATGTGCCACATGACTGTGAGTTTGGGAGCATGTGACCACAAAGGGCCCTTCCGTGGTTAATCATTACCAATATTTGCTGAGCACTTACCACATGCCAGGTACTGTACTACGTCTTCTGCTGAGGTAGGTGGTGGCTTATATTGTGTCCATTTCACAAATGAGTAAGGGTTGGAGCTTAGCCCTGTACAAGCTAGGGAATGGCAGAGCTGAGACTGGTCTGTATGAGACGAGAGCTAGTGCTCTCAACCTTGGCCCAGAATGGCTTTCAGTGAGCGTGCACTGTACCTGCCAAGACATCAGTTTCTAACATCTTCTGATCCTTTGGGGAGAAACTCATGAAGCCTTGCTGAGGGCATACTCTCAAGTCCAAGAGCCAATAAGCACTCACTGCGAGCCTGGAGGATGGACTCCTCCCCCTCCTCACACCTTAAGGGGCAGACTCCTCACAGTGATAATGTGGCAAGATTAGTCACTGCTTGCTGTTGGTTGATTATAGCTATTCTTTTCTGTAAATGAAGTTTAAAAGTCATCAAAGGGTTTGTAGGCTGTGACTTATGAGCCTCTTTCCTGCAGGGAAGTCAGGCAGTGACAAATGCCCCTCTCATTCTGCCATCCATTACAAGGCGGAAGGTGCCATGTTCCAATTACTGGAGACCCCGACGAAGTCCATGGAAAACCCTGCTCCAGGCTGCAGCCATTACTCAGACCTGGCAGGACTGCCAGCAGAGCTGCCCTAGACCCAGACATCATAGGCTAAGAACAGAGGAAGAGCAGGTTCCTGACTTTGTGAGTCAGCCCCTCTACTCCATACTTGTGTTACCGCTGGTGGGTTTATCCTAGACACATTTCAAAAAATCATGTGGGCTGTCTCAAAGTACCCAGAATCAAGACTGCCTGAGATAGGCAGACATGAGGAAATAAGATCATGCTGCTGGTGGAGTATGTAGGAAATATGATGCTCAAGGGGAAGGGGATAAAACAGCTATGATGTTCAGAGTAGAGACTAAAAAAACCTTAGAGATCATCTAGTACAATCAATTGCCTCAGTACCATCCTATGCTAAGTCCTGTTCAGCTAAATGCTGGAGAGCCAAAAATGAATAAAACAGTCTCTACCACTGAGAGCTCAGTTCAGTTCAGTCGTTCAGTCATGTCCGAATCTTTGTGACCCCATGAATTGCAGCACACGAGGCTTCCCTGTCCATCACCAACTCCCAGAAACCACCCAAATCCATGTCCATTGAGTCGGTGATGCCATCCAACCATATCATCCTCTGTTGTCCCCTTCTTCTCCTGCCCTCAATCTTTCCCAGCATTAGGGTCTTTTCAAATGAGTCAGCTCTTTCCATCAGGTGGCCAAAGTACTGGAGTTTCAGCTTCACCATCAGTCCTTCCAACGAACACCCAGGACTGATCTCCTTTAGGATGGACTGGTTGGATCTCCTTGCAGTCCAAGGACTCTCAAGAGTCTTCTCCAACACCATAGTTCAAAAGCATCAATTCTTCAGCACTCAGCTTTTTTTATAGTCCAACTCTCACATTCATACACGACTACTGGAAAAACCATAGCCTTGACTAGACGGACCTTTGCTGGCAAAGTAATGTCTCTGCTTTTAAATTTGCTGTCTAGATTGGTCATAACTTTCCTTCCAAGGAGTAAGTGTCTTTTAATTTCATGGCTGCAATCACCATCTGCAGTGATTTTGGAGCCCCAAAAAATAAAGTCAGCCACTGTTTCCCTATCTATTTGCCATGATGATGGGACCAGATGCCATGATCTTAGTTTTCTGAATGTTGAGCTTTAAGCCAACTTTTTCACTCTCCTCTTTGACTTTCATCAAGAAGCTCTTTAGTTCTTCTTCACTTTCTGCCATAAGGGTGGTGTCATCTGCATATCTGAGGTTATTGATATTTCTCCCAGCAATCTTGATTCCAGCTTGTGCTTCCCCCAGCCCAGTATTTCTCATGATGTACTCTGCATATAAGTTAAATAAGTAGGGTGACAATATACAGCCTTGACGTACTCTCTACCACTGAAGGTAGATGAGATAATTAAGGTTTAAAGAAGTGACTTGACCAAGGTCACAAAATAAGTTAGCGTCAGTGATGGAATGAGAAACCAGGGAAGTCGAGAAAGTGGAATGACAGGGAGCCCTCCTGTGTGCCAGGCTCTTTGCACAGAACATGGCATAACAGTCAAGAGTGCTAGCTCCCATTCACATCCCAACTACACACTTACTACAGAGTTGCACTTCTGACAAGTCCTCAACCTATCCAAGTCCCAGAAAAATCAGGATGATAACAAAACTTACTTGAGTGTTGTGGTGAGAATTAAGTAAGATAATACATGTACAGTGTACAGTGCACAGTGGCAGGCACATAATAAGTATCCAAGATATTATTTAACGTCAAGTAGCTCAAAACAATTTGAGGTAGGCATTATTATTCTGATTTTACAGACAAGAAGACTGAAGCTCTATTTAACTTTGACACACTAAGTAAGCCAGTACTTCTCAAAACTACTTGTGGTAAAGAACCAGTTTTTTGTTGTTTGGATTTTTAAACTCCCAATCTATTACAGACCAATACATTTGTAAAATACGACAAAAACGTCAAATTACTGTAAACTCTCTAAGCACTCAGTCTCAATTTCTGTACTCATCAGAAAAAGTTAAGTTTGCGAACAAGCATTCATCTATTCACTGGGCTACAATCTGAATAGCACAGCTCTAAGCCACGTTCTGCAGTCCATGGGGTTGCAAAGAGTCGGACACAACTGAGTGACTGAATTGAACTGAAGCTCACCCAGCTCTATCAAACTCTATAAAAAGCAAACCAAAACAAATTATAGTTTACTTCATTTTTTTGAGTCCTTCATGCTGATTTCTTATAAAGTTTGGTATTATATTAATTTATAAAAAACTATTCTGATCTTTTTTTTCTTTCTTCTCAAGAGAGAAGAGGGTAAGCACACCAGGGACAAGTTCAAGGATTTGTCACCAAATATTTTAGGTGATTTATCTTGGTCATCTGCTCCAGTTCACACTATATCCTGCAAGCCAAGATGATCTAGGCTTACTGACAACTAACACCCTTCCTGAAGCCTGGCAACCTGAAAGGCAGGTCTATTCCTGAAGAGACTAGTACTCCAAGACCCTCTCGCCCCACACTAGAGGACATGAAGAAACCAGCCAGGAAGGGGAAGCATGTTGTAACTCTTTTTTTTGGTATTTCTAATTTTCAATCTTTTATCATGGCTTCTCTCTCCTTCTAGGGAGTTTCTTGACAGCAAGATGGGTATCAGGTTCATAGTTCACTCCTGAGTGCCACTGTACACCCAAGAGTAAGACTGGCTGGGGCAGATGAGTAGCTTTCCACCAGTGTGCCAAGACATAACAATGTATCGGGAAGCTTCCAGGTGCCTGGCTAAATTCTCCTCAGGGTACAAAACTTCGTTTTGTTCTGAACTAATGGGGTAGCACTATTTTTCAGCACAACCCAGAGCTGAGCAGGTCATGATGCAGTAGAGGCACGGCTGGCTCCTGTGAATAGGGGCCTGTTGTCAAACCAAAGCCAAAGCCTACGAGTTTAGTGCCCTGTGAGAGGCCACGTAATATCGTCAAGAGTCATCTCTGAAGCCAAAACGCCTACATCCTGCCACTGAACTAGCTGTGTGACATGACTTTCAGTAAGTATTTGAAGTTCTTTATGCTTCAGTTATCTCACCTATAAAATAGGGGTAGAGACGCATACCTCATGGGTTGTTGGAAGATAAAACTACCGAATCCACATTTAGAACATCTGGCACATTACAAAGTAAGCTGTTGTTATTAGTATTGTTGTTGTTGGAACCCAGAAGGACTTCTTATCGAGAGTAAGAAAGGTGGTGAGTTCTACTGTAACATTAATCTAGAACGAACTGTGATCAAGGAAAGAGTACTATCACTGTGATGCAATAAATTTTAGTATCTGGAAATGTGCCTTGAACATTAAAGGAATCACAGGAGTAGGCACTCATTAAGCATTAAATGAATAAAGAAATAAGTATATAGAATAAAGCAGTCCTCAGAAAGTACAACTTGAGAAGGGGGTTGGGAAGAGGCCCCTTTGTACGTCAAGGGTCCAGAACCCAGGCTGGACTCCCCTTCTGAGCAGGGTTCCCAGGGCTGATATTGCAAGAAACCTCTGCTTGCTCAGTGTTTTTTGTCTCCGAAGGAACCCCCACATTCTGTGGCTACTCTATTCTGAATAAGGCTGCTGTAGGTTGTACCATGGTAGTACATACATCCCCACTTTCCAGACTATATCAGAGGAACACAGAAAGGGCAGCCTAACCCCTCCCAAGAAAGGTTTTGCCCTAAGTTAAAACAGTAACAGGGGATTCATAATTTAAAAAGGAAAAAAAAATAGTAATAGGGGAGGAACTTGCCTGACGGTCCAGTGGTTAAGAATCTGACTTGCAATGCAAGGGATGCATTCAATCCCTCATTGCGAAACTAAGATCCATGTAGGGTAACTACGCCTGCACTCCACAACTACTGAGCCTTGCACTGCAACAAAAGATCCACATGATGTAATGAAGATCCTGAGTGCTGCAACTAAGATCCGATGCAGCCAGATAAATGTAACATGACAGGATAGAAAACGGTGAAGTATACTTTTTTAAAAAATCATAGAGTATTATCAGTTTTTAAATGCTGCTTGCCTGTGGAGTCCCAGGTCCCCAAACCCACTTCCAATAGCTGTGTGAGCTTGGGAAGACCCGTCAGTTCTCTGAGGTCTTTAAGGCTAATAGTCTGTAAAATGGAAATAAAAATTCTTGCCTTGCCCACCTGCAATGGAGGCTATTTTGCAGGTCAAAGGAGATAACGTATGGGAGGACTATGACTGTTACCTGAGATTGCTACAAAAATGTGGACAGGAATATTACCTGGGATGGACAGTTCCTGCACGTCTTTCTAGACAGAGGTATCCTGGCAGTGAGCCAGCTGGCTGGAAGCAGGCGGTGGATGGTGCACAGTTTGCCACTGCAGCCAAGCACTGTGCCCCTCAGGTGTAAGGGCAGTTGATTAAAATCCTTTCATGTGGAATCAATATTTTCCTCATTACCACAATCCTTCTCCTTGAGAACACCTAATGCCATCCCTCACAGCCTCACAAAGGCTTGATCCAGCCAAAAGCATATACATTTGACATAATAAATATATATTATTTATTTTCCCACATTCAAACAGGAAAAGAAAGCTGACTTCTCTCCAAGGTGCTGATCTAACCTTTAACTCAGGGCTCTAAGCACCATCCCACAGTGCTTTATGTTTGACCCTAAAAGGACCACTGAGAATGACACCACTCTGTCCCTCTAGTAATATTAATTTCATAAATATTACTAGGCTCTGCCTCTTAAGTGAACCACTGAGCAAGCCTGTCCCTGTCTCCTGTTTAAGACTCTTCGGCAGCTTCCCACCACCAAGAATCAAGCCCAACTCCTTCAACGTGGTTTATAAGTCCTTTCACTAGTTAAAGGTTATGAAATCCATATACAGCAATCCTCTAAGAGGTTATAAGTCACACCCACTTTACAGATGAGTAAACCTTAGTGTAGAAAAACTAAAGCAGCTGCCCAAGGTGACATACTGGGCAAGATGGTATGAACTGACTTCTTCCCTAAGGGCTGGGTATCAGATTCCAAAGTATAGACTCAAATTCATAATAATCTTTTCTTGGACCAGTCTATGTGATGCAGTATGGGGATGGGGCATTTACTGCCCAGGCAAAGCCTTTCATTTCAGCTTCCTTTGTTGGTAAACGCCAATCTGAACTCTGACAGCATGATTGATAAACTTGGCATAATGACCAAAATGTTCATTTTCTTGTAATATGGTACACAGCTGCATAACTAAGTTCAGGAGGCCACGAGTATAAAAGTAAACCAATGGATCACAACATCTTGGGGTGGGGGTGGGGGAGGCCAGCCCTGCAACCAACAAGCATAACATGCCCAATACCTAATGAACTTCAAATGTATTCAACTGATGACAGAAGCAGCTGTGGTGTCTATGTTTTTCCCCTCCATCACCCTCTTAGAATTCACTAACCCTTTCTGGCCCCCTTTCCCCTCACTAAACAAGTTTCTACACTGCAACAGCTAGTTTAAAAAAAATTTTTCCCCAAAACTTTTGCAGCTGTCTCAGCTGCACGATCAACAGCAGGGGCTCTAGACAGAGACAGCCAAGGATCACTTATTTACTTATTGTCTGACTTTGGACAAGTCATGAAACTCCTCGAGCCAATGTTCTATTCTTTACTAGGCGCATACTGGCATATACTTCTTCCCTCCACATACTGAATCACTTCCTGATTCTCACACTAAAACCAAGCCCTCCTGATTTGGCCCCCTGCAGCTCTTCTCTGTCCATTCATATTAGCATTCAAATTCATCCTCCACAGTCACAATATCACTACATGGTTCCACTGCCTAAAACCAAAGTTTTGCTTTATTATTTCAAAATTTCTGGCCATTAATTTTGGTGTCTGTTCTTGTTTATTTTTTGAATTATTCTAAGTAAATCACCTAAACCCCAACTCCTCTATAGAACATAACTATTGTTAGCATCCTGGTATATTTCCTTCCAGTGCTTTTTCTTGTGTATTATATTTGGATTACATAGGTCATTCATTCAGTTCTGTAACGTTAATTTTTTCAATTAGCATTATCACACATTATATATAACATATTTGCCTTACTGTTGCATAGTTTTCAATAAACATAATTTCTAAAATATTATCATTTTTAATAATCCACTATTTTCCTATGAGTGGATTTATCATAGTTTAGACTGGTCATAGTTCAGGTGGTCATTTAAGCTTCTTCCAATTTCTCACTATTATAAATTAACAGCATCTGAGGGAAAGTTCATTCTGTATATTGGATTATTTTCTTAGGACAGAGTCTCAGAACTGGAATTACTAGGTCAAAATGTATAAACATTTTTATGGTCCAAAGTGCTGTACCAATTTACACTGCTATCATCAATGAATGCCACTTTCATAGCAACTTCACCAGAATCATACACCACTGTATTAGTGTGTGGGGGTGGGGGGGAAGGGGCAGGGACCAGGTGGTACTTAACAGGGAAAACAAATCGTCATTATTGTTTTCATGTATACATAAAAATAACAGTATCCCACGACTATTACACCAAGTTTTGCATCTACAGAATTTTGATTGTCCCAAAGAAGTTATTGTAGGTTCTTAAGCAGAGCAATATGCTGAAATTTTAGTTACTCATTTATCAAAAAATCATTTATTGAGCACCTGTTTCTGTCAGACACTGTACAAAGTATAGAAATGAACAAAGTATAATCCCTGCCTCCAAATGAATTCACAGTCCACACAGTCCAGTGGTGAGGATCTCAGGAAAACCAGAAACTATGTTTCATCTCTTTCATCTCCATAAGGGCTATGACAGGAACATGTGGGAACTCAGAGGCATGTAACTTACCAAAGGGACAGGGAAGAAGGAAATGAAAGAAGTCAGAGAAAGGAGTCATCAAAAAGTTCTGATCTTGTCCACAGCCAAGTTGATGTTAGCCCGCAAGAGAAGACTCTACACATGGACATCACCAGATGGTCAACACCGAAAGCAGATTATCTTCTTTGCAGCCAAAGATGGAGAAGCTCAATACAGTCAGCAGAAACAAGACCAGGAGCTGACTATGGCTCAGAACATGAGCTCCTTATTGCCAAATTCAGACTTAAATTGAAGAAAGTAGGGAAAACCACTAGACCATTCAGGTATAACCTAAGTCAAATCCCTTACGATTATAGAGTGGAAGTGAGAAATAGATTTAAGGGACTAGATCTGATAGAGTGCCTGATAAAGTATGGACAGAGCTTTGTGACACTGTACAGGAGACAGAGATCAAGACCATCCCCATGGAAAAGAAATGCAAAAAAGCAAAATGGCTGTCTGGGGAGGCCTTACAAACAGTTAGGAAAAGAAGAGAAGCAAAGGAGAAAAGGAAAGATATAAGCATCTGAATGCAGAGCTCTAAAGAATAGCAAGGAGAGATAAGAAAGCCTTCCTCAGTGATCAATGCAAAGAAATAGAGGAAAACAACAGAATGGGAAAGACTAGAGATCTCTTCAAGAAAATTAGAGATACCAAGGGAACACTTCATGCAAAGATGGGCACAATAAAGTACAGAAATGGTCTGGACCTAACAGAGGCAAAAGATATTAAGAGGAGGTGGCAAGAATACACAGAAGAATTGTACAAAAAAGATCTTCATGACCCAGATAATCATGATGGTGTGATCACTCACTTAGAGCCAGACATCCTGGAATGTGAAGTCAGTGGGCCTTAGAAAGCATCACTACGAACAAAGCTAGTGGAGGTGATGGAATTCCAGTTGAGCTATTTCAAATCCTGAAAGATGATGCTGTGAAAATGCTGCACTCAATATGCCAGCAAATTTGGAAAACTCAGCAGTGGCCACAAGACTGGAAAGGATCAGTTTTCATTCCAATCCCTAAGAAAGGCAATGCCAAAGAATGCTCAAACTAGAGCACAATTGCACTCATCTCACACGCTAGTAAAATAATGCTCAAAATTCTCCAAGTCAGGCTTCAGCAATACATGAACCGTGAACTTCCTGATCTTCAAGCTGGTTTTAGAAAAGGCAGAGGAACCAGAGATCAAATTGCCAACATCCACTGGATCATGGAAAAAGCAAGAGAGTTCCAGAAAAACATCTATTTCTGCTTTATTGACTATGCCAAACCCTTTGACTGTGTGGATTACAATAAACTGTGGAAAATTCTTCAGGAGATGGGAATACCAGACCACCTGACCTGCCTCTTGAGAAACCTATATGCAGGTCAGGAAGCAACAGTTAGAACTGGACATGGAACAATAGACTGGTTCCAAATAGGAAAAGGAGTACGTCAAGGCTGTATATTGTCACCCTGCTTATTTAACTTATATGCAGAATATATCATGAGAAACACTGGGCTGGAAGAAGCACAAGCTGGAATGAATCAAGATTGCCAGGAGAAATATCAATAACCTTAGATATGCAGATGACACCACCCTTATGGCAGAAAGTGAAGAAAAACTAAAGAACCTCTTGATGAAAGTGAAAAAGGAGAGTGAAAAAGTTGGCTTAAAGCTCAACATTCAGAAAACTAAGAGCATGGCATCTGGTCCCATCACTTCATGGGAAATAGATGGGGAAACATTGGAAACAGTGTCAGACTTTATTTTTTTTTGGTCTCCAAAATCACTGCAGATGCTGATTGCAGTCATGAAATTAAAAGACGCTTACTCTTTGGAAGAAAAGTTATGACCAACCTAGATAGCGTATTCAAAAGCAGAGACACTTCTTTGCCAACAAAAGTCTGTCTAGTCAAGGCTATGGTTTTTCCGGTGGTCATGTATGGATGTGAGAGTTGAACTGTGAAGAAAGCTGAGCACCAAAGAATTGATGTTTTTGAATTGTGGTGTTGGAGAAGACTCTTGAGAGTCCCTTGGACTGCAAGGAGATCCAACCAGTCCATCCTAAAGGAGATCAGTCCTGGGTGTTCATTGGAATGATGGATGCTGAAGCTGAAACTCCAATACTTTGGCCACCTGGTGCCAAGAGCTGACTCACTGGAAAAGACCCTGATGCTGGGAGGGATTGGGGGCAGGAGGAGAAGGGGATGACAGAGGATGAGATGGCTGGATGGCATCACCAACTCAATGGACATGAGTTTGGGTAAACTCCAGGAGTTGGTGATGGACAGGGAGGCCTGGCGTGCTGCAATTCATGGGGTCACAAAGAGTTGGACATGACTGAGCGACTCAACTGAAGATGAGAAAAAACATTTAGAAAAAGAGGAAATAGCATAAGCAAAGTTGTGGAAGCCGGACAGTGCTTCCATATAGTGTGAATAATAATATGCATCATGGTTTGGCCAGAGTGTAGAATCTAAGACTGGATGTTGCAAGAGGTGACAGGAGAGAACCTAGAAGAGGTCAGATCAGAAAGCCGTTGTGGGCTGTTGAGGAGGTTAGACGACATGGTAGTCATGACCCAGTCCTATGGCACGTGTAGTAGAGTGCTCAGTAAGACAGCACTCTTAAGTCCCCACAGGTGTTGAGAGTCTGACCACCACAAGTCAACTCTCAATCAGAGCATCCCATCTGTATTAACTCCTTTGGTCTCATATGTTCGTCTTCTCTCGGCAAGCAGTGCAGAACTTCTGGGGTATTTTTCACATCACCTGAGCACATTACATTGCTAGGCACATGGCAGGGCTCCAGTAATGCTCACAGATCAATTCACTGGAGGTAGCTCGTGAAATAATATACATACTCATGGAAACCCTGGCATAGCACCTGCCAATCTCAGCAGCTCAGTCACTGCCTCTCCTGGCAGATGTACTGCCTCAGAAAGCTATCTCCCCTCTTCTTGCTCATTCTGCTAAATAAAAAAAAAAATATGCCTGGGTACAAGAAATATGGGCTTCCCTGGTGTCTCAGATGGCAAAGAATCTGACTACAGTGCAGGAGACCTGGGTTCCGTCCCTGGTCGGGAAGGTCCCCTGGAGGAGGGCATGGCTACCCACTCCAGTGTTCTTGCCTGGAGAATCCCATGGACAGAGGAGCCTGGTGGGCTACTCAGTGGCATTTCAAAGAGTCAGACACGACTGAGCGACTAAGCACAATTTAAGAAACTACAGTATGTGATAACTAAGGAGCATACTGGGCGGCCATCAGGGAGCTCTGAGGGATGTGAATCCTTCCCCACAGTACATTCCTCAAGCCAAAGACTCCCTCACCCCCACTGGCAGTTCAGGCGTGCTACTACAACCCCCCCACCACCATAAAAATAAAATAGGTTTTTCCAATTGAATGTTAGAAGTCTCCTTTGAACAGCTGCTGACTTTCTCTAAAGTGTTACTACTTTCTATATTAATAACATCTGCTTTAATGCTGACAAGGATATTAACAGGATAATTATTCCAACAATTAATAAAATAGCCATTCATTCATGCCCTGCTCATAGTGGCATGAGCCAGGGGCAAGAGGGTCTGATGTGCTGCCTAAGATCCACCTGAGGAGGCAGTGTTTAAATGATCTGTTTCTGTGTCATCATCTTCCCTCCCAGGCTGTGAGTTCCTAGATGGCAGGAACCACAATCTATTTAATATCAGCATCCCTCTGCCCTTTCAGCATAGACCCTAGCCCAGAGTGGCTGCTCAAGGAGTATCTGTTGATGGGAATTCCATGTACCACTGTCCCCGTTCCCTTCCTCATTCATGCTTGTTAAGAAACAAAGAAGCAGGCAGTACAGATAATGAAGCCAGAAGACTTGGGAGACAGAAAGACATCTTTGCAAAAGCCCAATCCACTCCAGCCTTTAAGAAAGGCTGTTTTACAATATAACAAATGATCATTATGATTTATTAACTATTTTTGTGGTAGATGCATTACTAAGTATTGTACTTCTCATTCTTACAACAACTATTTGAGGTAAGAATTATATCAAGGTCATAATGGCCCTTTCTGAGATTCTTTTAGAACTCCTGGGTTCAAACCCCAGCTCTGCCATGTATCAGCTGTATCATGCTGGGTAAATGTCTTAATTCCTCTGTGCCTTTAGCTTTCTCACTTGTAAAATGCGAATAGTATTATTAGACTACCTTCCCCATAGGTTGTGAGAATCTGGTCAGGTAATATACCTGTAAGTGAAGCATTCAGGAATTTTCTAAATGAAATTACTGTTACTACTGGTCCCATTTAATAGATGGCTTCAAATATCACACTCTTAACATTTAGTGAGATTAAGACAGAGATTACTTCATCAATAAAGCAGGACCAGAACCAATTTCTGATTTGATGACGGAATCTGGGGCCAGACGGGTTTTCTGTAAGAGTCACTGATGTCATGCCCTTGATGAAAACTCTTCAGGATAGCCTTTGTTTTCCACCCCCCTCCTCTGTATCCTATTAAGGACATTCTACAGACCTCTGTTGCAGCAACATTTGCTGCACCTTTGTATTTACCTACCTGTCTTTCTCCATTAGACTCTGAGCTCCTAGAAGGCAGACTCTGTTATTAATCTTTACAATCCCAGCCTCCAGCACTACCCAGACAACCAGTAGATGCTCAGTGAATTTCTGCTAACGGGTGATAGAATCCTAGGTGGGCACTGCTTCAGTTAACAGTTTCCCAGTGTTCCTGACAAAGCAGCTCCTTAAGAATAAACTGTGTATTTGATGTTCATGGGTCAAACCCAAGTCCCTCATCCATCAGTAGGGCAGGAGGACAGGCAAAATAGTGATGAGAGAGAAAACAAAGGAGGAACAGAGTGAGAAGCTCGGGACCAGAGGTGTCTTTGTTCAGCAGACTCCAAGGAATAGGGGCTCAAAAGAGAGGCTGAATCTCCAGGCCAGAAACTGCTGAACTGAAGTTCTCTGGGGTGGGGAGGAGGCAGAGGGTCCTCACCAAGTAGAGAACAACAGCAGCTAGAAACTGCCATCCTTGTCAGAAATCAACACAGCAAGGGAGACCCAGTCCACACTTTAAATTTCTGCTGACCCTGGGATGAGCCCAACCACTGGGCCCCAGTAGGCTGGCTTCATGGAAAGACTACTGGGCAAAGAGTCTACCAATGTTTAATCCTTGGGAAAGTACTAATTTTTCTACTAATAAGTATGTGAGGATCTACTATATGTCACGATTGCACTAGGCACCTGTAATACAATAAAGGTTTATCACTAATTTGCTGTCAGACCCTGGATCAAGTCACTACCCCTTTCTCCGAGCTTCAGTGTCCTCATTAGACATGTGGAAGATAACTTCTATGTCAGGATTGTTCTGAGTATCAGACGTGTTTTCGAAAAGTTTATTGCACAACTCTGCAAAGGTAAAGGTGGTATTTTTTACTAGAAGGCTTAGTAAATGCAAGGACAGCCCTCACCAAATAAATGCCTAAGACAACTCTCTCTGCCAGGTTCTGGACAGAAACCAGCAGCACATTGCTAACCACTGAATTCCATGGAAGACGGTGATGAAAGAACAGAAATTTGACACATTCTCTTCAAATTCCTCTCAGGATCTTTTCCATAATCACTGGTGTCAGTATTCATCACAGAGAACTACACTACCGGCCTCTTGGATGAGCCCCTTAGTTGCAACTGAAACTTAATAAAAACAAGAACAGACTTAAAATTTTGTGGGTCAGAGGCACCTTTCCAGACACTGAGCTAAAATTACCTGATCCCTGGTTTTTCAACTGTTTGGAAACATTTGGCAGCCATTAAGCCTGTTGTTTCCCATTTTCCTGCTTACTGGCACAAACACATCAAAACAGAAAGCTTGATGCTCTAACAATGCTCTCTGATTAGTGGTTTGCAGAATCCTCTGTAATTTTATGATTTGCTGGCTAGAAGAGGAAGAGCAATGGAATACAAATGGTGGTGTGGCCCAAGAGAGGGTCAGGCACCCTGAACTCTAGTTTTGGTTCTACTGTGGACTGGCTCTGTAAACCTGGCTGAGACCTTAACTGCCTGATACAAAAAATGGAGAACTGAACCAGAGTAGTGGTACATGAACTTTTCCATGAGAAACCAGTGCTCTTCAAGATGGTAAGGGCTCCCAGGTCAAATAAAAACCGGAAACTTAGCCTCCTCCATCCCTTCCTCCCCATCCACCCCATTCACATGCACACTAAGGCTCTGAGAAGTCAAAAGTAAAGAAATGCACTTTGCATCATCCAGTCTGACTTTTCCGAGATTATTAACATCTCTTCTGAGGAAGACACAACGGAACAAATCTCTAGGGTCTCTGTCAGCTCTAACCCACTGTGATTTGTATTAGAAGTATTCAGCCAGTGCCTGGAGCACCCCTGCTTCCCACTAATTCAGTTCTCTTAACCCAGTGAGGCACTCAAATGATACTCTGGCTTACAGAAATGTATTATATGTAGCTCATTTTACTGTAGAGTACTAATTTTCAACGATTCAGAATACAAGACACTTAAAACACTAAGATGGGAAACCTGCAGTTACTAAGGTCCTAATACTTGTTCCATACTGTGCTGGCATTTTTCTATACATTATATCTTTTAATTCTTAGAGAGGAGATAAATACTGTTATCCTCTTATCACAGAGAAGAAAACTGAGACTTGAGGAAATTAAGGAGCTTGAGCAAGATCATTCAGTTAGAACGTGATGAACACCAGATTTCAAACCTAGGACTATTTGGCTCCCAAATCTTGGTTCTGTTTGGGGCTCTGCCCCATGAGCACCAGACAATTGACCACTAATCGTCCCCAACCTTCCCTGGTCACAACTGTCAAGTGAGAAAAGGAATCCTTGCACTGCTGCTCTCAAAGAGTTGCTCTAACACTCAAAGGCAATATAATAGATATGAAAGTACTCTGTAATATATATAGATATTAATATATAAGGGGCAGGTGAAATATTGTGAACAAATGTTGATATTTCCTTTCATGATTTTTTTGAGGTAATTGAGGTTCCTGCAGGCTTTCCATCATGAAGTCAGTCGTCCTTACTCCACCTTCTAGTCCTGCTCCCTCAAAATAGTGTTTCTTAGACTTTTCCAGTTAGGATTTCAGATAAACAGAAAGCATGTCAATTTCTCAGTACTGATTACTCTTTAGGCTATTTGTCAGTCANTTGAGGTTCCTGCAGGCTTTCCATCATGAAGTCAGTCGTCCTTACTCCACCTTCTAGTCCTGCTCCCTCAAAATAGTGTTTCTTAGACTTTTCCAGTTAGGATTTCAGATAAACAGAAAGCATGTCAATTTCTCAGTACTGATTACTCTTTAGGCTATTTGTCAGTCACACTAAGCAGCCAATCTGCTTAAGGAGTTGGAAGTAAAAACAGCAGAAAGGGTGGGGAGTGTTGGGAGATCTGTAGATAAAGGAGATGCCAGATTCCCCTTAAAACATCAAACATGCCTGGGAAATAGGTTCAAAGAGTCATTTGAGACAGATCATAGAATCCTTTGCATGAAATCTATCCAGAAGAACAATAAGTATGTTGTACATAGGGGGAGGAACGGGCAGGATTAGCCAGTTTCACTTTGTTCTTGGATAGAAAATACCTTGGCAGGGACCTGAGCATAGCAATAGCAGAAGATGGGTGCAGGGCTCTTGACTCATCCTCTCACCCAGAATGGGATCACACCCTTATAATCCACAATGCTGTGGCCATCTGCTCCCTTCAGCTTCTGGCAGAGTAAGGCCAAAAACAACAGCAAAGCATTCTTGGAACCAGGCCCTGTCTGGGGACAGATAAATAAATAGCAAAAGTCGCTGCTCTTAGAGGAAGGCACTGCATCAAGATAGTTTGAGCCTAACCAGTTCTCTCATAAAATAAAATTTCTGGCTCATAGGGTATATTCAAGAATTGTGTGAAATGAATGAATCAGAGGAGCTTTCTTCTATGACTTAGGAGCACCTGTGGTGTCCATCTTCATTCTGGCATGAATAATTCAGTGACTCTGGGCAAAATGTTTCATTTCTGTGGGCCTCAGTTTACACACCTATAAAGCAGGCTCTGTCTACCCTACAAATTGCCTTTGGAGCCAATGACATAGCAGCTAAGACAGCACTCTGTAAATGGCATGAGATGGAATAGTGGGGGCTGACAAGAACATTGGAACACATGATTTTAAAAGTTCAGAGCCCAATCTGAGGAAGACTTGAAATAAGCTCTTTTTCCTTCTTCCCAGCCAATTTAAGTCGCTTTTTCTCATAGTGAAGTCATTCTTTGCATTTCAAGTGAAAAGGAAACCAGGCTTACAAGTATGGAACAGAAAACCTGCCATCTTTCTACTTTTCAATATCTTTTCAGAGCCACTGTACTGCAAAAGAGAGCACAAGATCTGGGTTTCTAATCCCTAGCTTTTCTTAATCAAAAGCTATAAAACCATAAACAAGCCTCAACCTCTTTCAGCCTTAGTTTTCTCATCTGTAAATTACTGAGAAATTACCCCAAGTTACAAGGTTACGGTTAAGATTCAATTAATGATGAAAGAGTATTTTGTAACTCATAAATACCACACAAACACCAGTCATTAGAGCTGTCTTCCCATCAGCTCATTAGCTACACATGACAGTGGTTATCACTAAATTGATGGTGAGATCATCAAACTCAGAGAAAATCCTGATGGTAACACAGCTCAACTCTGACTTCCTCCAACAAAGGTAATTACTCCTTTCATTTATTATAGGAGTTATTTATTAGTCTGTTGCATCACTAAACTAACAGATCTCAGGGGATAGAGCTACACATATTTTATGCATTTTTGTATCTCAGTGTCCAACACTGGCACACCAAAAAGACACTAAACAAATGCTGGCAACAGAAACACATCTAGAACATCCAGGACTCCTAATTCCAGGTATAGAGTTCTTCTAAGAGAAAGTAGCCCCAACCTCATTAGGCTGACTCATCTTCTCATCCCTTCTTCAATTCCTCCACCCTAGCAAGACTTTCCATTACTGAAGAGTCTCCCAGCCTCTGTAGGCAGTGATCCCTCAGGCTTGATTACTCTTCATATGCTTCTTTGCCAAGCTAATTCCTATTCAGCACTCAGATTTGGAGGCCTTTCTAGTCACCCATAATACTGGTTCAGGTATTTCTCTCCACCTCCCTTCTCACCCCCCATGTTTTATCATAGAATCCTGGCACATAACATGTATCAACAAAAGTATCTGTTGATGGTTGAATGAAAGAAATACTGGATCTAGAAATCCAAAGGTGATGCAGGGGAAAGACTCCTGGCCTGGAAGTCAGGAGGATTGACTGTTTCTAATTCTAGCTCCACCACTGCTGTGGTTCAGTGATCTCAGGCAAGCCCCTCTTCTTCTGTGGACCATCTATGAATGAGCTGCTGCTGTTAAGTCACTTCAGTGAGCTACCATCTATGAATGATCTCAAAAGGTCCTCTCAGCACTGACAATAGATGAGACTTAGACTCACGCTAGGTTGTAAGGGTGAGAAACCTCTGAGGCCAGCTGTGTGCTCCTGAGTATGGGAGGCCCCATATCCACACCCCATGAGCAGCACCAGCCAAGTATATGAACTGCTGTCAGCAGCCTCCCAGCCTGTTGGTTTACTTAATTCCTCCTGATGAAGTGCCAAGAATAAATCGTAGGTGAGCAGCAGAGCATTTTAATGAGTCCAGAGCCTAATGAATCTTTTCCTTCCTGTGTCAATTAGAATTTCAAAGCTAGGATCCCCAAGGACCAATTTATTGGGAACAGAGAGAAGCCTTTTGTTCAGCTGCTGCCTGAGCTACTTGCCCTGGTCCTGTACGTCTGCTGTGTAACAATTTTGCTTACTCACAGATATGCCACCTGGTGAAACAGACTGTCTCATATTTCTGGGGTCTGAACCTGAACGAAAGGAGAAGTCAGGTCGACTTCTAGGGGTGAGTGGGGAAGTAGTAAGAGAATCAGACTTGAATGATTCAGACTTGAATGTCACATCCCAAGGATACTGGTCTTCAAATAGCAGCAGTAGATCAACTTGCTGTTCATCCAACTAAGTATCAGGTATTGTGTGAGACCTATCTGTCTAAGGTATTTTTGAATCCTCAGAACAACCCCCAAAGTAGGTATCAAAGGCACTATTTTCTTTTTCTGGCCATGATGTGAGGATTGTAGGATGGGATCTCAGCTCCCTGACCAGGGATTGAACACAGGCCATAGCAGTGGAAGCCCAGAATCTTAACCACTAGGCAACAATGAATTCCCTCAACAACACTATTTTACAGACAGAGTCACTGGCTCTAAGAATTTTTAAGAACTATAGAACTAGTTGAAGAACTAGACAAGGAACACCATCAGTGGTTGGCAGACAGGGATTTGAACTCACATTTGTGCAAATCCAGAGACTGGGCTCTTTCTATCAAATCACAGCAACCTTGCCAGAGGGCTGGCAGGGCCAGTGGCTGATGTCCTGAATGGCAGAGATGGCCTGTGGGCACCCAGTCAGGTCATGTTGGACACTTGCCACCAACACACTTGTCTTTTTCCAGGGCACAGCAAGAATGCCTGTGCACTGCTCATTCTTCCACTCAGTGGAGTTGGCAACCTCACTTACTCCCAGAACATTATCCAAATCAATTCACCATTGACACTAACCCCAGACTCCTATCCCAGATTTTTTTTTTTTGGTCTGTGCTGGGTCTTTTTTGCTGCAGGGGGGTTTTCTCTAGTTGCTATCAGCAAGGTTTACTCTCTAGTTGCAGTGCAGTGGCTTCTCATTGTGGTAGCTTCTCTTGTTGCGTAGCAGGGGCTTTAGAGCGTTTGGGCTTAGTAGTTAACAGCTCACAGGCTCGAGTAGTTGTGGCACATGGGTTTAGTTGTCCCATGGCAACTAAGTGCTTTGGCAGGCAGATTCTTAACCACTGGACCACCAGCAAGTCCCCAGAAATCATCTGACTTATGAGGAGTTGCCAATCCTTGATTTAATGCCCTCCAGGTATCCAGTTGTCTTGCCTCTCATACTGTCGTCTTCAAATCACACAGGGCCAGCCCAGTTGCCACTGCAAATCATCAACAGCAGCACACTCCAGGGTGAGAAAGTAAACAAGTCAAGTTTCCAAATGGTTATGAAATGGAATTTTAGGACTCTGTTGGGAAAAACACTTAAGAGTGAGGTCAAGACAGTTTGTCCAAATTTACACAGCTAGAAAATAGCAACAACTAGAACACAGACATATACTAAAACTTAACGTGGTATCTGTATCTGCAAAGAGCAAGAATAATACAGAAAAAATGAGATCAGTGGCTTAAAAATATTTTTAAATTTTTAATTTCAAGATAACATCCCCATTTTACAGATAAGAAAATTGCTCTGAGGTCAACTAACTTATCCAAGAGAGAAAGAGCTAAATGAGGGAGAGGAGAATAAAGGAATTAAATGGGATCCAAGTTGACCTTGGATAAATGGCTGCACGGAAGCAGGGAGGCAAGGGAAGGGAGGCTGCACCAGGAGAGTTACCATCCTGGCCTTACCACTAACTTGCTACATGTCCCTGAATATTAGCCTCATTTTCCCATAGGCCAAATGGACCTCCGGGCCCTGTATCTGGCCTCAGCTGTCCCCTCTCCAACCTTACCCCTAAGGATCCAAAAACCAAAGCAATATTGTAACAAACTCAATGAAGACTTTAAAAAATGGTCCATATTAAAAAAAAAAAAAAAAAAGTAGCAGGCACTTGTTGAATGGACCAATGTATGAACTACTGATCTCTAAGGTCTCTTTCAATCCTGGCATGCTATGATTAACTTATGAGCTTAGAGAATTCAGAAGCTCGAAATTCAAGCCTGGGTGAACTTAAGTTTAACCTGTCCTTTTGGCTCCAATTTTTCATATTTGCTTTGCCTCAAAGGGTCTTCAAAAATCATTTCCAAATGTAACAATAACATCCTAACACACAACTACAATTATGCACAGATAGACAACTATATGTCACTTAATTCAACAACGCTAGGTATGAAATGCAGAATTTCCTTAATGTGGAAAACGAGGCCTTACAGTTTAGTCTCAACTTACTTTGATAACTTTAACCCTAACCACACTCCATTCCTGAAAGGCTATGCTCTGGCTACACTGGACTGATTACTCTTCTCTAAGACATACATGGAGGCTTCTATAACTTCGGCCCTCACTGGTCTCTTCGCTTGGAAGCTACAAACTACTTTTCTCAACTGCCAAATACTTTATCTTTCAAGACTATCAAATATCTCCTCTTTGAAATGCAACTCAAATATCACCTCTTTCGTGAAGGCTTCCTTGATCAGTAGGGCAGGGAGTTAAGTCCCCATATTCCTAAAGCAGTCCACACGCTTCCATTATAGTGATCATCACTGCCACCTACTTACTTTACCTACCTGTTCTCTTTGATCAGCTATGGGTTCCAAAGGTCTTGACCATGTGTTTGCCTTCTCCTTATTCCTAAGGACCTATCCCTGTGCCTGGCATAAATGCTTATCATACTGAATACTAACATGGCACCAAAACTAACACTTCTTAATCTTCACTGGCAGACTGGATCAGGTCAGTCTTCCTTCATACTGTCCTGAAGTTGTGCAATACTTTCCCTAATACTTCTACCCACTAATATGAACTCTTATGGGACTGGAGAAGAAGCTGAAAGGAAAGAAGAGAAATAGTATTTAAAGAGCCTTGAATGTCATGCTAAGGAGACTGGATTTTACTTCAGAGGTTTTATGAGCAGGAAACTGATAGGAATAAGATATGTATCTTAAAACCTATGGAGCAAAAAAGAAAGTTCTATTTCAGGGGCAAACACTGGAGGCAGGTTACCCCCGGGGCCATTTGGATGCAAAGAGGTCACAGAGTTCCACCTGGAGGAAGTTTATTTTGAACAGAGTTTTACTCAGAAAAAGGAACTTATATTTCACTAGCAAAGACAAACTTATTGTTGTTGTTGAGTCGCTAAGTTGTATTCCACTCTTTTGTGACCACATGGACTGTAGCCCGTCACTCTTCCCTGTGGGACTTTCCAAGCAAGAATATTAGAGTGGGTTGCCATTTCCTTCTCCAGAGGATCTTTCTGACCCATGCAGTAGGTACCAAGTCTACTGCATTGGCAGGTGGATTCTTTACCACTGAGCTACAAGGGAACCCAGGGAGGCAAACTAGTTAACAATTAAAAAGCCAGTGAGAGAGGATTAAAATCTGGCCTTGGATGATAGCACTGGGGATGAGAAAAGCAAAACAGCTGACACAAAAACTCATAATGAAAGCAGGTGCCTACTTTGCCCAAGTAAAACTCTGCTCAAAACAAACTTCCTCCAGGTGGAACTCTGTGACTTCTTTGCATCCAAGATGGTCCCATGGGTAACCAGAAACAGGGGAAAAAGTCTCCATGACTGGGTGAAGGGGAAGAAGCAAGTCTAAGACTGCCAAAGGTCAAACTCCAAGTCAGTGACCAAGGTTGTAGGAGACAGGTTAAGGTCCTGCTGATGGCTGCCAGCCGCAGAAGCTTCAGGAAAGAAGTTGGGTCTGTGCTCTGAGCAGAAAGATGCCTTCCTGAGTTGGAAGAGCTCTGACCAGCATTAATGCCAGACTCTGATCATGTTCAGTGGTGTTTAGTTAAGGAAAATTATTCAGAAACTGGAAGCAAAAGGCAAAAAGAAAACTGTGTGACCCTTACAGTCATGTTAGGACTTCTTTTAGTATGCATCTGAGAGTCACATGATACTCTTGCAGAAGAGAATTTTGTTGGACTTACTGTTCACAAACAGGGCCCAAATATCTTAAAACTCTGCCAAGTACAGGTTAATGTATAGAAAACTGAGAAAGTGCACTTTTTTTAAGTAGAGAAGATAACATTAAATGCTGTTTTCATGAGGACATTAATTTTGGATCTCATTTAGCAACCTCATTTTAATCCTTTTTCCACTGCTGCTGCTGCTGCTGCTAAGTCAATTCAGTCGTGTCCGACTCTGTGCGACCCCAGAGACAGCAGCCCACCAGGATCCCCTGTCCCTGGGATTCTCCAGGCAAGAACACTGGAGTGGGTTGCCATTTCCTTCTCCAATGCATGAAAGTGAAGAGTGAAAGAGAAGTCGCTCAGTCGTGTCCCACCCTCAGCGACCCCATGGACTGCAGCCTTCCAGGCTCTTCCGTCCATGGGATTTTCCAGGCAGGAGTACTGGAGTGGGGTGCCATTGCCTTCTCCGCTTTTTCCACTACCAACATAATTCCAGTTTCTCAGCAATTCTCGTTCTGCTAGTTCCCACAATGAGTTAACTACAGCTTGACACATGCTCACCACGTGGATGAAAATTATGCCCTGACATGGTACACACATCCATAGGCCTGCCCAACTACCTCACAGGATTCAGATGCCAGGAGGCAAAAGACGCCTGACATCTAGGCACAGGTTAGTGAAAGAGATCATGTGTTCACTTATGAAATGACATGAAGTTCAGTGTTGCAAAGAGGGCACAAGGCTGAGAGTCAGACCTGCCACTAATTCACTGTGTAACCTTGGGCCTATTACTGCCCTGTACTGGGCCTCAATTTCACAATTATAAAATGGCAAAGTTGACCGAGGTCAGTGTTGTTTTATTGCAACCCTGCAGGTTTAAGTCAGATGCCTAAGGCTGTTCCTGATGAGGGTAAGGGGGAGGCTGGACCAGTGGCCTCTGGGGCCACCACTGCCACTTCTAACAGAGCAGCTCTGTTTGAGACATTGAACTATGTGTTTAAATAAAAGACTTCTCAAAAAATGGTAACTGTTAAGATCTCTTCCTACTGGCCATAAAAGCCTATCATTTTATGGCAAATGATCTTGGGGGAAATATCTCCTCTTGGCCTATACTTAAAAACATGTCATTTAGAAGAGGGTCTCATTAAGAAGGCCCAAGGCAATGGCACCCCACTCCAGTACTCTTGCCTGNAAAATGGTAACTGTTAAGATCTCTTCCTACTGGCCATAAAAGCCTATCATTTTATGGCAAATGATCTTGGGGGAAATATCTCCTCTTGGCCTATACTTAAAAACATGTCATTTAGAAGAGGGTCTCATTAAGAAGGCCCAAGGCAATGGCACCCCACTCCAGTACTCTTGCCTGGAAAATCCCATAGACGGAGGAGCCTGGTGGGCTGCCGTCTATGGGGTAGCACAGAGTTGGACACAACTGAAGCGACTTAGCAGCAGCTGAGCAGGAAGGAGTGAGGCAGGGGACCAGTGGACAGAGGAGGGCTCTCAGAAAAGGGCAGACACTAAAGGCCTCCTCCTTTTGCAAATGAAGACTGATGGGGACCCAAGGCTACAGACAAGAACTCTTTCAGGAGGGCTTAGACTCACTGACCTTATCAAGACTAAGGATGTGGACTCTAGTCCCTGACTCTGCCAAATAAAGGCAGATGCCTTCAGTTTCCTTATATAAGTAAGGAAAGATCTCTATAAGAAAGGCACTTTGTAAACTGAAAGTGATGACAGGTTTGAAGACCTATTAGAGCAATCTTCTTATATGTATGCCTCTGCCTCCTCTCTTGCCAAGTCCCTGAAGGAAGCTCATCACACTTGAGATATTCACACCCCATGTATTTCAGAGTTGGGCATACAAGGGGCTCATTACTTGAGTATTCCCCTCCTTCCACTTTGAAAATGACAAGGACATTTCTTAATAGAGAATCCACATTCCATGTTGAAGACGGAAACCTGGCCTCTCAGTTAGTGATTGGACCTCTGGGCCACACACTTGGATCCTAGAGAACTTGGTAGAGTACCTTGCCTCTTCCTGAGGCAGAGTAGAAAAGAAGAAATCAATGGGAAAATGCACTGAAGGCATGGAGAAATTCCCAATTGCCAATTTCTAAAGCCACCAAATCCCCCTTTCTGGGCACTCATGAACACTTAACTCTCCTGAAAAGGCAGAGGCCAGAGGCAGCATGATACTCAGGAAAGAGCTAAATGAATGGGGTCTATGGAGCCAGGAAGACCTGAGTTCAAACACCAGCTCTTTCACAGACTAGACTGATGACCTCTGACAAATTCATTTACTTCACTGAGCCTCAGCTTTTCCTTCTGGAGCTATTAATAACTTAAGGAGTTACTAAGATTAACAAAGATAGTTTTAATTTAAAGCACCTATCACAATACCTGGCACATAGTAGGCACTCAATACACATGATTTCCTTCAAGAGGGAAAGAACCAATAGCAAAAGATGACTGAAGAGATTCACGTGACAGGTGGGAGTCGGAGGGAACCTAGGGGCCAAACCCCAGCCAGCTGCAGATCAGAGCTGTGAGTGGCTCAGAATGGGAATGGGCTGATTTGGAGAGTCTGTTGTGCTATTCTAAGAGCATGTGGATCCTGTATCAGCCAAAGCAAATCAAACAGGAGTGCTTGTGAAGAGCCTGTTTCTAAAACAAGTGCAGGCTGTGTTATTGACACACACCCCAGGGGAATTGAGAAGACTGTTGGCAGAGATGTTAAGAAAGCTGACATGCTTTCAGTTCCAACCTTTGCTACTACATACATAGATGACCTTGGCTCTAGAGGACAAGAAAACCCTGGACAAGAGACAGAGATTCTGGCCTGAGCTTGACTCTGAGCAGGTAAGATATAATCTCTCAGGACTCAGTTTTTTTCTTTTCCAAATAATAACAATTCTTTACATGCCTACTCTCTTATCACTATCCTCATTTTCAGACGCTGATACTATGGCTCAGAGAGATTAAGTTAATTACTGGCAGGAATTTGAAGTCAAGGTCTACTGTCAAAGCCGGGAGTCAAAGCCAGCATGCAGGATCTCAGTTGCCCAACAAGAGATCAAACTCATGCCCCCTGCACTGGGAATGCAGCATCTCAACCACTGAACTGTCAGGAAAGTCCCTTAGTAGTCTTTCTACTCTATTACGTCATTTTTCAATGTTAAATAAGGGGGTCAGACCNTGCAGGATCTCAGTTGCCCAACAAGAGATCAAACTCATGCCCCCTGCACTGGGAATGCAGCATCTCAACCACTGAACTGTCAGGAAAGTCCCTTAGTAGTCTTTCTACTCTATTACGTCATTTTTCAATGTTAAATAAGGGGGTCAGACCAGGTGGACCAAGGCATTTCTGGACTTGAAAGTTGTATGATTCACAGTGGCTTGAAACAGTGGTTTCAAAAGCATTCTAATTATTACTCTAGTGTTAGCCTGGCAAGTTAAGAAGCCTTCTGTAAATGAAACCTCAACACCAAGGGCACAAGCTGGATACAAACCAACTTGAGAGCCAGAAGAGAGTGGACGATAAAATTTTAGGAAGCCCTAAAAGCCCCTGGAGAATACACCACCTAATTCATTTTACAGATGGGGGATATGGAGGCTAGAAAAAGAGAAACAGCTTTACTGGCAATACCCAGAAAGCGGGTAACAGAGCACAAGCTGGGCTCTGTACCTCATGGTCTCTCTCATACTTGATAACAACTTAGTCTCCAACCTTTCCGGCTATTCTGATTTTATCATTGTTTTCTTCACTCTCCCCCGACCCCAAATGTTGAGAGATAGGCTACTGCCCCCACAGCCAAACTCCCAGATACTTCTCATTATACTCAGATAATGACTTTCTAACTGTCCCTGTTGAAGCCTTAAGCAGGACTGAAGGTGAGCCTCTCCCTTTGCCCCATCCCCGACTCCTTTTTTGAACCACAGACCAAGTGCCTTTGGAGGCACAGAACTGGAAGAGATACACCAGCAATTATAGAACACCTTTCTGCTTCATTCCCCCTTTTTGGAGCTGAGGAAACTAAGGTTCAGAAATATTAAATACTTCCGCAAGGTTGAGTCAGTAGAAATGTAAGAGCCTGGGTCACAATACCAACTTTCTACCACAATCTGACACTGAACAGAATTTATACCAACCACCAGTGGCTTGAACACCAATCCTAGCCAGGCATTTTTTTCATCATCTCCTATTAGCACCACAGTAATTGTATAGGCTTTCCTCCCATCAGAAGAGGAAACTACAGCTCAGAGAGGTTAGTCACACAGGAAATGAATGTCCCAGCAAATTCATATCTTTGGTTTTATAGCTTCCTCTCTTTCCCCAGCAGCATGTAGCCTGAGATTTTCAAGATTTACAATGGTGGGAAAGATGCAGTTAATTAAATTTACTGAAGACCAGTTATAACGTAGACAACATTGTCTCTTGCCCTATGCACTTAAGTAAAATAACTCTTGACATATTATGCTAACTGGGGGCATGGCAAGGGAGATGAAGGTAGAGGGTAACAGTAGAGACCCAGATAACACAAAATAATGGATAGTTTAAAAGAAGCAATTTCTGCTTTTGTGTTACTGTGATCTTTTATAGAATACTTTTGGGGCTTTTCTCCACATCTGCCCCATTAAGTCACAAGTCCCCCTTTTCCATGTCCTACTCATCTCATGATTCCAGCATCACATCCGCTGATGGATCTTGGCTTCCTGATGTATGATTTCCCAGCTTGAGTTTTTGATCTCTTGGCCTTATTTTTAAGCTCAGATGCTACCTCTCTGCCACAGTCAATGGCCTTAAAATTTCCCTCTAGGAGCTACCAGTCCCTCCTCTGTCAAGTTTGTTGCTCCAGTGAGACAGATAGATCCTCTAATCTTAATGAAAATTGGGGAAGGAGGGGGACACCGGGCCTAACAGGATCCAGAGCCTTTTGCATACTACTCCTTTCCTCTAAGTGAGCTTGACCTTCCTGTTTCCTATGATGGTAACCCTCAAGAGAGCCAGCTGTCTCTGCAACCAAAGTAATGAAATGTGGGCAAAATTCCTGGATGGGGAGAGAACAGAGACAGCTGCATCTAAGCTGAACTGCTCTCAGGGCTTCACTCAGAGTTGCTCCACAGAAACCCCTGGAAGCCACTAGATGATTAACATTGGTAGAAAATGAATCCCCGCTTTACATTAAGCTGCAACGTCCACTTTGGTCAGCTGTTCATGACCCACACCTTGAAGGGCAATAGTGTACTGCCACTGCTCCTGCCCTTCTGAGACTGTCCCAGTCCCTAGGACCATAATTACTAAATATTAATAGTCCCTTACATGCATATAGTATCTAACAGTTTTATACAGCACTTACTTGAAATGTGTCTTTCACAGCTGCTGGATAGAAACTGTTATTTCATGTCTACAGATGAGGACATGAGAAATAGATTCAAGGGATGAGATCTGATAGACAGAGTGCCTGATGAACTATGGACAAAGGTTCGTGACACTGTACAGGAGAAAGGGATCAAGACCGTCCCCAAAGAAAAAGAAATGCAAAAAAATATACGGCTGTCTGAAGAGGCCATACAAATAGCTGTGAAAAGAAGAGAAGTGAAAAGCAAAGGAGAAAAGCAAAGATACACCCATTGAATGCAAAGTTCCAAAGAATAGCAAGGAGAGATAAGAAAGCCTTCCTCAGTGATCAATGCAAAGAA
>SJYA01000350.1:0-53113 GCA_006410615.1 Neotragus moschatus | reverse complement strand
GGCCTGGCGTGCTGCGATTCATGGGGTCGCAAAGAGTCGGACACGACTCAGTGACTGAACTGAACTGAACTGATGAGTCATTATTAATAAATTCTATTGAAAAAGTAACAAGAAATATACTGCTGCCTTTTTTCCCCATTGATACTAGCAATTCAAAAAGGTATATTTTGTCTCCTTTTTCAGAAGATTTGGGAAGCAATCCGCTGAGTGCTTCTCAAGCTTCTAGGCTCCCTTCTCCACCACCTGAAGAGGAGTCTGATCAAACCAATATGCAATTTGATCCTAATGGGATGACCTTACAGGTTTCATGTTAATAAAGTGTGAAGTGAAAGTGTTAGTCATTCAGTCGTGTCTGACTCTTTGCAACCCTACGGACTGCAGCTCACCAGGCTCTGTCCACGGAATTCTGCAAGCAAGAATATTGGAGTGGGTAGCCATTCCCTTCTCCAGGGGATCTTCTCAACCCAGGGATAGGACTTGTGCCTACATGCATTGCAGGTAGATTCTTTATAGGCTGAGCCACCAGGGAAGCCCCAATTAATGAGACCACTCTAACTCACCTAATAACAACAGTCTCAGTATTTGTCAGAGTAGCTTTGAGGATGCATTAAAGCATCAGTTTAAAATATCAAAGTTACAGTCTCAGTCCTTAGCTTAAACCATGTTCTCATCCGTTCACCAAACTGAAGGCAAAGAGCAGCTTACTGAATACAGGTAATAGCACAACTCACTACCTTGGTATCTTAATCAAAACTAAGCTCTAATAATTGTTACATTCTAAATCAAAAGCAACTGGAAAACTATTTTTCCCTGAAGATCCCATATGCTACAGAGCTAGACCTATGCACCACAACTGCTGAGCCCATGCTCCAGAGCCCACAAGCCACAACTACTTCTCCCACGTGCTGCAACTACTGGAGCCCGTGTCCGTGACAGGAGAAGCCACCACAGCAAGGAGTCCGAGCACCACAGAAAGGAGTGGCCTCTGTTCACAACTGGAGAGGGCCCACGTGCAGCAACAGAGACCCACCATAACCAAAACATAAATTAAAAATAATCAAACCAATGACTGTGGACAAACCCACAGAAAAATATGCTAATCTCTCTGAAAGAACAAAAGAGACCCATTTAATTAAAATGTCTTACTTGAGTTCCAGCCTTCATTGGGTTTCCAAGGTCACAAACCACCTGGCGGGTTTGGTTTTCTGTCTTAAATGCACAGGAAAGTCTTGCTAAGGCCTTTGACAGATGAAAAAAGAGGATTGAAGGGAAAATAAATTAATCACACACACACAAAAAAAGCAGAAGCCATACTAAAACTGTAAAGTTTCTAGACAATATCATACAGTTGGATGTTTGGGTTTCTTGCTTCACAAAGCAAACAGATCTATTTGAGTCATGAGGGATATGGGGGAACCAGAACTGTGTTCAGTTGCCACAAATACATGCAAAATTGTTCCTGAATGATCCCTAGAGGACTTAGAAACATAATCATATTATTTCTGACAAATTATTTGATGGCCAGGCTTAGACACTTTATCCATCTGACCTTGTGTCAGGCGCTTAGCTAGCAATTTTTTAAAAAGTCATATCAACGCGTTATGCAAAGCACTAGGCTTGAAAAGAATTATGTAAGACAGACACTCTATTGTCTAGCAATTTAGCCTTAGGTAGAACAGCTAAGCTGTAGTATAATAAATAGGGTAGATGCTCATTAATGTTAATGTGAACCATGAGTGCATTTCGATTTTTAAAGAGGCAGCTTGCTTACTTCACTGTTACGGACAACACCGATGAAATCGGCCTGCAGCGGGATGGAAACAATGAGCTCAGCTTCATAGGCACCTTCTCCCTGATTCTGAGCCTTAACAATCAAGGTCAGAGGGTTGTCGTCCCCAATATAGATCTTCTTTTGATCACTACAAGTTAATATAAATCTAGTCAATGAAGACAGACTGCACAGCAAGAGCATGACTGTTCAAAGCACTGACATGTTCAACAGTGTCTCAGGATATTTTGAGACCACTGCACAGATCAACACTGAACTGGAAATAGCACACTGGGTGCAAACCAACGTTTCTCCCAATAAAAGAAAACACTGGTGCCTTTCTCATATCACTATCACTCAAATCTATTATGGAAATAATTTTATATCCCTTTGTACTTATTAATTTCCTGATTTTTTTTCTAAAAGTTGAACTAATCCCCTGGTCATAATAATTACAATATTTGCTATAATTTATACATCATATAAAATGGTAATACATCCTTTACTTAAGGGACAATCTTTAAGAGAATACAATGCTACTTTGTGACAGTACTCCATACTGATGAAAACAGATCTGTTAACCTAGGCAGCTGGTGAAACATACAGCCTAGTTTTCTAAAGCTCAATATTCATTCCTTTACTGAAAATCATGCCTTATCCTCCAACTTAACTAGTTCTCACTGCTACTATTTTAATAGAAAAATGTGCTCTTTCATTTCAATTTCTTATTATACAGTCTATTATTTGGAGCAAAACTTACCTCTCTACAAAAACCTCCAGTTTGGGTTTACAGACATTGTCTTCACCACAGTCAAGTAGAATGTGAGCCTGGAAAAAAGTTTTTTATTTTTTTTCTACGTGAATAGATACCAATACAGGTCACACACACAGTGTATATTAATATATATATGGATGTATATGAATATACATGTATATATTTATATATACTCAACTTATATATATANAATTTCTTATTATACAGTCTATTATTTGGAGCAAAACTTACCTCTCTACAAAAACCTCCAGTTTGGGTTTACAGACATTGTCTTCACCACAGTCAAGTAGAATGTGAGCCTGGAAAAAAGTTTTTTATTTTTTTTCTACGTGAATAGATACCAATACAGGTCACACACACAGTGTATATTAATATATATATGGATGTATATGAATATACATGTATATATTTATATATACTCAACTTATATATATACCTGAATGCAAAAGGGATCATGGCTGCCTGTTTTTAAACAGGTCAGTGTTAGCTAGTAAGAATGAAAAGGAAGAAAAAGATTCATAGGATATAATACAATTAGATGGAACCTTTTAAGTCTATCTCGAATTAAGCTGTTACGACTTTGGAATGAAGTGTAGAATAGAAAGTAATATTGAAATTAGAGTTTGGCTTTAATCTGCTGCTGCTAAGTTGTGTGATCTTGGGCCAAAGAAGCTCCTTTACAGAACTTCTCATTACAGACTATGCCTCTGGAGCACAGAATAAGGAACTGTGGATACATAGCAGCAATTCAGACAGACAGAAAAAACGGAACAGAAATTGGATGAAAGGAGTTCCGCACTGGGATGGCCATCTGGAAAGAGATAAACAAAAAGGAACCAGAAGCATTAAGTTAGCAGATCCAAGACAGATACAATAAGCAAAGACCTCAACACTTTCTCCCTCCAGATATAACCATATGATGTGTCAGCCGGAACATTGTGGAAAATCCAACAGAAAGACACAGTGGAGGAAGCAGAAGCTGGGCAGGATATGAAATAAGAAACATAAAAATTAATAAAAGAGGAAAGAAAAAAATGATTACGCCATTATTGGTCTGTCTATTGTTAACATCCAAAGGGCTTCAGGTCCTAAGGCAAACAGAAAAGAAAAAGATTCAAAGAGGAAAAATAGTGACAAGCTTTCTTGAAAACAATGACAACAAACCTGTATGCTTTCAAGTTACAGGGATATATGGCTTCCCAGAATAAAATTATATGATAGAGATCTTAACTGACAATGTAATTGGAATGAAACCCAACAGTACATATTAACTAATTCACTGACCTAGATGTAAACAGCTGCTGTTTGCTTCAAGAAGTTGGGGGGAAAAGGTCAGGATTATTAGAAAAACTTTGACGTAACTATACAATTCATACCAAAGACAATCAACTACTAACTTAGTTCTTGAACTAAGAGTGGATTTAATGATATGTGATATGGTGTGTATTAAAAGTCCCAGCTAGAATGATGAGTATCTGAAGGATGAAATGAGAAGTATTATGAATATTAGTAAACTATAATAAAAGGATATTTAAGTAACTACCACTCTACACTGAAGAAAGAGGATTAAGCTGGCTTTGGTGCAACTACAGCATTAAAATACACTCTCAGGAAAGAATAGCTTCAGAAATGAAGAAAGAGCACTATCTTTCATTTACAGAGAACTAAATCTCTACAGTTATATACTTAGTATCTTACACAGAGTAAGAACTTAATACACATTTGAATGAACAACCAGGAGGTGGGGGTGGGGGGGCTGCTGCTGCTGCTGCTAAGTCGCTTCAGTCGTGTCCGACTCTGTGCGACCCCATAGACGGCAGCCTACCAGGCTCCCTCTTCCCTGGGATTCTCCAGGCAAGAACACTGGAGTAGGTTGCCATTTCCTTTTCCAACGCATGAAAGAGAAAAGTGAAAGTGAAGTCGCTCAGTCGTGTCCGACTCTTTGTGACTCCATGGACTGCAGCCTACTAGGCTCCTCCATCCATGGGATTTTCCAGGCAAGAGTACTAGAGTGGGGTGCCGCTGCCTTCTCCGCAGGATCTTCCCAACCCAGGATCACACCCGGGTCTCCTGCGTTGCAAGCAGATTCTTTACCGACTGAGCTATGGGGGAAGCCCTAATCCAATATGACTGGTGCTTTATAAGGCGATTAGAACACAGACACAGAAGGGAGACCACATAAAAGACACAGGGAGAAAGTGACCACTACAAGCCAGCGGGAAAAGCTTCAGAGGAAACCAGTACTGCCCACACTTTGATCTCCGACTTTAAGTCTCCAGAATTGTGAGAAAATAAAATTCTATTATTTCACCACCCATTCGGTGGCACTTTGTAATAGCAGTCCTAGCAAACTAATACAGATATATTATTACAGTCACCAGTTTTCTATTTTTTTAGTGTTACTGATCAGTAAATTTAAATTATGAATGTGTCTCACATTATATTTCTATTAGAAAGCAATACTTTAAAGAGTGTACAATAAAAAAAAGTCAGTAATATGACCAGGGAAATAAAGGGCCATTTTAGAGAGAAGTAAATAAGCATGTTGGGGTAGGTAATTAACACAGAAATGAGAGTTCATAATAAAACTAAGAATATAGAAAGAAAGATGCCTAAGAGCAGGTAATATCCTTGTTGAAACAAAAGTAGAACACAGAGGAAACAAAGATTCAAATGATGAAGAAAGGGAGGGGGAGAAAGGGAAGAAAGTCAAATATTAAAGTTATTATTTCCCTCTAATCAGTTTCCAAAGTTAGCCAATTTGATAAGATGCCTTTAAATTATATTGCTATTAAAAAGATTGGTGATCCCCGTAAACTAATGTTAACACTAATAAACAGTCTCCAAAAAATTCCAGAATTATAAACAGAAAATAATCACAACTCCTATATCAAAATGTATAATGTAAAAGTAACAGTTAACTTTTTTAAAAACTGTAAAACTGAACAACAGACTATAAGAGGCTCATATGTTCATTATTAAATTAATCAAAGTAAGACTGTACATCGCCTAAAAATATAAATTATAAAAAACGTTCTGAACTAAGAACAATGTTTGTAAGTTCTATACTAATGGGTAGTGGAAAGCAGCATCTATACTATTTACATGCAAAATAAATATAAGATAGTTATAAATTATAAAATTAAAACTATAAAATATAGCTAACATATATAAAATATACTTATAAAGTTCTGTGTTGCTGTATTTGATTTTATCAAAAGAATGATTTATATACTATATATGCATATGTGTGTATATACACTAGTTTTTAAAATACAAATCAAAGATAACATAAACTTGTTTAACAGAATACTAAAATACTTGGCATTTTGTTGTTTTCCCTGAATTACTTTATTGTTTTACATATTCAAAATGTGACCTTGTCTTCCTCTGCATATAAGTCGAGTGGCTTTGAATGTCTCTTCCTCTCTGACTTCTCTGACTAAAAATGCAACATTATATAAGCAATCCTTGTATGGCTGAGTCCCTTTGCTGTGCACCTGAAACTATCTCAATATTGTTAATCTGCTATACTCCAATGCAAAAAGATTAAAAATATAAAATAAAAGCAATCCTTTATGCTATTTAGAAAATGAATTATAAGATTCTTTAAAAAGATAAAAGAAGAAAATAATAAAGTACAGTACCTGTCGACTAACATTGGCAGGAGTAAATTGGTTAAGAATAGGTTGCAACCCTGTTGCATCAGCAGCTGTTCGATAATCCAACCAATACTCCATAAAAATAGTAATTGGAGTGAGTTTATCTCTAAATTCAGATTCATCCTAAAAATGTAAAAGCTTTGAATTAATTAAGACATCAACCTAAGTAAGACATCAAGCTATCTATAGAAATCCATAAGCACACAATACAAAGCCAGCTATACTCGCCCCTTGATCCAATTCTACCAAAACTCTCTGTAAAACTGCAGTTATGTAAGAATAGGATATCCATAAAGAAGACTATCGTTATCTATGGAGAATCCTTAACCAATTTTGTTTTGCAATGTAATATTTGATTCACACAAAAATGTATGAGACCTGTTAATAAAATGAGCACTCCAACACACACCCAATATAAATAATAACTAGGACATTACCTATATTGCTTAAGCTACCTACACGCTCTTTTCATCCCTTTGTCTTCCTTCCAGAGGTACACATTCCATTCGCTTGCTCACAGTAGTTTTACTCTAGTGTATATGTGTCTACAACAGCATGTTCTTCAGATTGCTTTTCCTGTTTATTTTAAAATGAGATCATACGTATTCTTCTGTTATTTGCTTCAACACTTTTTTAGAAGATTCATTCGCATTATTGCATGTAGCAAGGTTAATTTTTATTGCTGAGTAACTGGTAGCCTTTCCCTTCTCAAAGCTATTTTCCCAACCCAGGGATCAAACCCAGATCTCCCACATTGCAGGAGGGTTCTTTACCAGCTGAGCCACAAGGGAAGCCCAAGAATACTGGAGTAGGGTAGCCCATCCCTTCCTCAGGGGATCTTCCCAACCCAGGAATTGAACCAGGGTCTCCTGCGTTGCAAGCAGATGCTTTACCAACTGAGCTATCAGGGAAGCCCATGTTGAGTAATATTTATAGTAAATCCACAGTTTATCGATTCTTTTTTGGATTTCTTTGGGGTTTTGGTTTATTTTTGCTATTACAAAAAAAAAGTATCATTCTACACAGTGGAAAGATTTGTCAGATAAGATAATACCGTATTATCTTCCAAAATCTTCACAGCATTTACACTGCCATCAGCAACACATAAGAATTCTCATTAATTGGACCAAGCAATAGGTACTGGTAGACTTTGTCTGAATATAAAATGGTATTTCACAGTTGAATCTTGAGGTATTTGTCTTGTTTGCAAATATCATGAACAGTTATTTAATCAAAACCTTTCTTGCACTTCAAGTAAGATGGCCATGTTTTCAGTCTATTCATGTGTGAAGTTACACTTCTAAACTTTTAGTGTTAACCCTCTCTAGGATACATGCTAGTTGGTCTGTTTTTCAATCTTCTTTATAAACAGCTTGGATTGAGTTTGCTTATATCTGATTAGTAATTCTATATCTATGTCTCTGTGTAAGGCTCATGAATTCTTGTTTAGACTATTCTTGGCCAGTCTAGGTATCAATTACACTAGCTTCAGAGAATAAACTGGAAATACATCTTGTTTTTCTAAAGAGCTTAATATTGGAATGTCTCATTCCTGACAGCTTAGACAATATTGCCTATAAAATTATTTCGGTCTTGTGATCTGTTTGTGTAAAGACTTTTAAACTGCCAGTTCAATTTTCAGAATGGTTTATATGGTTAAGTGGATTGTTTGGGTTTTCTATGCCTTCAAGGAACAGTTGTATTATGTTTTTCTAAGAATGTCTTTGTTTTTGGTACAAGGTTGTTCGTAATATTCTGTTATTTTAATTCCTCCACTACCTATGTGCCTGCGAACAAAGTTGCTTCAGTCATATCTGACTCTTTGCTACCCTATTTGCTACCTCTCCAGATTCCTCTGTCCATGGGATTTCCCAGGCAAGAATACCAGAGTGGGTAGCCATTCTCTTCTGGACATCTTCCCAACCCAGGGATTGAACCTGGGGTCTCCCACACTCTAGGCAGATTCTTTACTGCTGAGTCACCAGGAATGTCCTTTTTAAATTTTTAATTTTGTGGAGGTTTTTTGAGTTTATTCTCTCCTTCATTTTTTCCCTCAAGCTTTCATTGAAATTAAATAGCATTTAAGGCTACATACATTTACCTCCATATTATGCTTTTGGGATATCCTACATATTTTGATATTTTCATTATAATTCACTGCTAAGTAAATTTCTAGTATGATCGTTTTTTTATCCATAAGTTGCTTAAAATCACAATTCCTAATTCTCAATTTAAATGTTACTGATTTCTAAAAATTGCACTATAATCAAATAGAATATATTCTATGATTTCAATTTTCTCAAATTTGTTCAGACCTCCTATATGTATTGGGAGCTTTTATATTCTCTAAATGTTGGATGCCAAGTTCTATATAGAGTTTATTAATTATGTTGCGTCTTCTATATCTTTACTGATACCTCTGTCTTTTAAATCAAATTTTACCCTTTATTTCTTTCAATATTTTATATACATTTATACTTTGTAACTGATAATTCTAAATCTCAAGTCTTTCCATGGGGTGCCAAAGAGTCAGACACAAATGAGCGACTTTGACTTCACTTTTCTAGGACTAAGATTTGTTTGCTGTGTTTTCTAATGGCTTACTTTCTGTTTCTTTAGTACTTTAGAAATGAATTCCTATTTGATTTGAATTTAACCTGTGGGACCTGTACTAGATTGTTCCGGTGAAAACTTCCATTTACTCTTGCAAGAGTCAGGGTCATCTTTGTTTTGGGGACACTTTAGCCCTGTGGAAAAATCTAGACCTAATACAAGAGGTTCCGGTCAGACCCCTAGCTTGCAGCAGGCCCCAGATGAGTCCGAAACCCCATATTGGTGTTGGCAAGTACTGCTGCCCTCTGCCCAGGTTCCATCCCTCCCCTCCTAGCTACCCGGACTCACACACTTGCTTACAACTTACAAGACAGGTTTAGCCAATGGAATTTTTTAATTGATTAATTGGGTAGGGGTGGATTTCTTTTATGGTCTTCAGCGTCCAGTAATACATTTCTCATAATTTAATAAGGCCACGTGTGATATCCAGTCTGACAAGAGTCGACGTCCATTACTCAAGTCTGACTCTTTAAAAAGCCCAGTTTCCTCAACTGTATTTTTCTGTTTTCTTGTTTATTCACCACCAAAAAATTTTACAGAAAGGAAAAATCATTCAGATGAAAAAATAACACATAGAAAGATAAGGAACATAAAAGTTTGTCTTACCCGCAGATATGCGATCAGCTCCTCACACTGCATCTGTCCCCCTCTTGAGATGGTCATGTTCTTGGAGTGACCCGGGGACCTGTTATGGAGAAAGAGTGCTCGTCGAATTGCTCCTTTCTGCTTGAGTTTATCCAAAAGAAGCTCCACCTGGAAGTCTATACAAACCAAAGGATTTATAACCAACATCATCTTTATGGACACCTGCCTGTCCTAAATGTCTCAAGTTTTCATGTAAAGAGAGATACACAGACATTTCTCACTTGCTTCTAATTCATTCTTAAAAAATCTATATGGTATAGTGAGACCACAACATATTAATTCTGAATAAATATTTAATAATTAATTAATCCAACCATTCCCAACTTAATGTCATCTAATAATTCAGACACTAGATAATGATAAAACAACTAGCAGACAGAAGGGAATTTTTTTTCTTTTAACTTAAGCTGAGAAGAGGAAGTTCAGAAATGAGATATGTGAATAATTAAGACTTCCACCACCAATGCAGGTAGCAGCACTCCTGCTGATTGTAAGAAATGTTTACTAATCTGTACCCATACATTCTCTACCGTGATGAATGAGCAGTTTGTATCAATTGCAACTCCTACTTCTAATGAAGCTCCCATATCAAACTATCAGGTAAATATGTCTCCCGTGAAGCAAATGCCCAAACAAAGCTGACTAGGTCAGGAATCGTCGTAAAAGGAACGTGCAGCCAAGAAGCAAGCACAGTTGCTAGATTACTAGCTTTTAAGATTCAGTTCTTCTTAAATAGTTTCTTCAAAGGAGATAAGAATGCAGGTCTTTAAAACCACAAGTCTCCTTTCAAGTTCCTCTAAATGCTGAACTTCGTAACAAATCTGAGTAAAAACCCAGGGTTATTTTGCTTCCAGTTTTGTTCCATCCACTCTTTGAGAGCCTGCCTCTAGCCTCTTCAAACTGCCATTTCCTCTGCAAAGCTCTTGTCCAGGTATCCCTTAGCTCCTTCATTTTCTTCAGGTCTTTACTGAAAAATTACCTTCCTTGCTACCCTGTGTGAACTTCAGACACAGACACACCTCCCAACAGACTTAGTCCTCTAGTAAGAGCTTCACTGTTATTTCTTAGCATTTATACCGACAAATCTCCACAACAGTTACTGAACTCTCCTACCTTGCTTTCAGAATCACATAAACAATTTTTTGGAAAAAAAGAGTGAAGTTAGTATTTTCTCTGTGGGTTAAATTTAGTGGTCAAAACTTTTTCTCCTTCTCTCTTTCTAAATCACCTCTACTCCTGAAATTACCAAGGTTTCTCCAACACATAAAATATAAACTTCTCAGTAGGTAACTGACTTTATAAACAATGATATTAATTTTTCCTGAAGTTCATTTGTCTCACATGGGTAACTTTAACTTTCTCAAGGCCTTATTTATCACTAATTTTTCAGAATGCCAATAAGTAAATGTATTCTCTCTGAACTGGCTTAACAGCTGCCAAACAATGTTGTAATTTTAAATGTCTTTAACATAAACATTCAAATAAAAAAAATAACAACTATCTGAATAGTTATTCAAATATCCTAAAACGTTTTTTAAGTGCTGCGTATACAGCACCATTATATATAATTTTTCCATAGAACACTTACCAAGCTTCGTAGGAAGTGCTCCTTTGCCATCTGCCTTTAAGCAAAACCTGACATTAAAACTGTAAAAAAGTAAAAAATACATACAAATCCCATAATCCAGTTTAAATATTTTATAATAGAACCTAAATCTCACATTTCTTCCTTTTTAAATCTTACATTTCTTACATCATACTTGGTTTACATTAGGAAGCCTTGTATTTTTCTTTATATCAATATTATTTTTATATATTAAACTAGACAGAATATTCTAACTCATTCTTCAGTAACTTAGGCACATTTCCTTTCATGATACTTTAATGAGACAAAAAAGAAAAAAAAATTCCTAACCTCCTCTCAAGCTTATAGAATCTCTTTGATAAATCTAAATGAGGAAAATGACAGTCCAGATTTAAAATAAATATCTCACTTATTTAAAAGCCCTGCAAAGCTCCCTTTAATTAGCGAGCTCCTCTTAGAACAGCATTTTTCACAGCTTATTACTAGGTCATGACATCAGTTTACTGGGCTGTGGCCAGCATCTTAAAAACAAATATATGTGTAAAATTGACTAAGTTTCAAGGGTAATATTTCATGAAACTTAAGTTTTAAAAATGTATTTTTACTGGATTATGATGTAAAATGTATTTCATCCTATAATCAAAAACACATGAAAGCTACTGCTCCAGTTAATGTATTCAAAGCCTTCACATTGTTACCAGAATAAGCAAAAACCTTGAAAATGTTACCGCCAATCAATGAAAATGAAGACCAAATATTATTGAACTTTTAATGCACTCTGAATTTTTATTGTATGTATGTTTGTTTAATATATTATAAACAAAATTTTGAAAAATGATTTTAATAACAATAAATACTTCAAAAACAAAATCAGGAAAAATATCTTTCCATTAGATCATTTGAAGTAAAATCTTCCCAGCTTCCAATCATTCTACCCTTCATATATAAGTTCTCTTTGATTTTTCTGTGTAAGTAAGAAACATGAGCATTGTTTCCCAAAGTTGGGTACTTACAGTCAGTTTATATGGATTATGACTTTTCATTATTAATTTTACATTTATGTTGACATGTATGAGAAACACTGGTTTCTCCATTTTATTTTAATATGTTTTAAAGTAAAACAAGTCAGTTTAAAGGAAAAAAATCTTAAGAAAATTATAAATACAAACAATAAAAAATAGCAAAAAGAAATCACATGATTTAGTCAAAAGTAATAAAAAATGGAAACGAGAAATTAGAGAAAAATTTCAGACATTAAGCTTACAGAAGTTACGTTTTTCTTCAGAAATTAGTAAAAGAACAAACAGAAGACCAATACCTTCAAGCAAAATAATTATTTTCAAACAATTAGTCACAGATACTAAATCTGAAAAACATAATTAGTTTTTAAAAATCAAAATCAAAATGTTCACTCGCTTTTTTATTTTTTATATATTCATTTTTCAAAAATTAGTTTTATACTAGTTCACAGAATATTTCTAGAGGCTTATATGTACCCTCTTTGGAACAATATTTGTAAATTCAATCTATGACAAGAAAATAGAGTATATCCATAGAAACTGTTTCAGTAATATTTCAGGCCACTCCCTCATTTTCAATTATTTTTATAATGATTGAACCAATAATTATAACTATTATTAAACAAAAACCCTTACCAGGAAACTTTGAGATCTGTCCCAGGCAGAGGGCAGGTTTTATTTTCTTGATTTAAAATGCTAGGATACACTTCAAGGCCAGCATTTACAGTGATAACTGGTCTGGCTCTGGTTTTTAAAAAAAAAGAAAAAAGTTATTTAAAACGTTACACTTTAGGTTCACATTCATGGTGTATTGTTCACTAAAGCAGTGCTTGTAACAGCAAAATGAATAGAAACAATCTAAACTTATAAAGATCAAATATCCCAGTTTGCCCCAGACTGTCTTGATTTTATCAGTGAAAGTTCCATGACCTGGTAAAACCCCCTCAATTCCAAGCAAAGCAGGACCACTGGCCACAACCTATCTGAACACAGCCCACTAAAGCAGGATGGTTAAACAAGTCGAGAGATAGCTACCTAATGCAGCTGCAATACAAGAGGGAGAGGAGTGCTGTAAAGCCATCTGCACTAATATAGGATGATTTCAGCCAGGACAGAATTTTAGTATGACAGGAAAAAAAACCCACCATGTGAAAAGGATGCATGTACACATTCACACACACAATTTTGTAAAGCACAGAGTGTTTCTGGTAGGTTATACTAACGAACTAGTAACTGCTGTGAGAGGAAGTATATATTTTTTACTATATGCCCTTTTTATATTGCTTGACATTTTACCATATGCCTGTATTACTGCTATTACTGTAAGAGCAATTTTTAAAACTAAACAATAAATAAAAATAAATATAGTTTTCCAAAGTTCAGATGTACATGTTTATGCTCTGTAAAAATATATAGCAGGCTCAGGTCAGTGTGCTTGTCCTAATCATGACAGATCCTAGAATCTGTCTGGTCACAAGCTGCTCTGAGAGGCACAATCAAGTTGACCTACACTACGCAAGAGTGTTAGTTTTCCTGCCATGTATAAGCACAGTCCACAGAAGCGTAAACATCTTAATCTACTTGCAATGCCAGATGATACCGTAAGGCATGGGGAACTGACAAAACACAGAGAATTACTGGAAATACGTGTGAAGCTGGGAACTAGAGATATGCAGATTTACACACATTACTCTGATAAAAACATTTATTTTGGGAGTCATTACATCCTCTCCCGGTGGTCTCAGAATACTGTGGCACAAATACCAAGTTAATTTCTTGTCTCTTAGAGGAAAATGTTAACTTTTATACTTTTAAATGTAACTTGTATACGTTTAAATTCATGAAATCTAAAACACAGTAATAAAAAAAAAAAATCTACTGCTTTCTCTATTCTGGGGATCTCCTTGTATCACTATTCCTTGCCTGAAGTGAATCTTGAATAGAAAGAACAAATTTTATCATTACTTCAAGAAAATTAAAATGAAACTTAAGCACTGGTACTTAACTATAAAACTTTCATACAATTCATAACACTCCTGTATTAACAGATATGGAAAGTCTTACCTGTATAATACAGCTCTATCTACACCAAAAGCTCCTACAATTAAGTCTTAAAAGAGAATAGAAAAACTATGTTAATAATAATAGTTTTTTAAAATTCAAATACCATTCTATAAAGCTCTCCATGTACATAATAAAGATTAGATTTAGATACAGACTCAAAGTTCTTCTTCATCAGTGATTTTAAGACAACATCTGAAAGGCTAAAATTTATGTGAAAACTTTACACTATTATCAATGACAAACATTTTCATTACACTAATTTTTTCATCCATCCAGGTAGATAAGAATCCTCTGAATGAATACTGAGTAAAAATCAGCACCAATGGAGAAGGCTATACCACCCAAACACACATTCCCAAAGGTAAAAGCTTTATAGATGCCTGTGGATTTTTTTAGTTTTCTAAAATTTATTTCTTTTTAATTGAAGGATAACTATAATACTGTGTTGTTTTCTGCCATATATCAACATGAATCAGCCATAGGGATACATTTGCCTGTGGATTTTTAAATTCCTTTTTCTGAAACAAAAAAGTTTTGAATTTTGTGCTTTGAAACAAAAAATTTTTTGTCTGTTTTTGAAACAAAACCAAAATACAAACACAGTTGACTCTTGAACAATATGGGTTTGAACTGTGCAAATCTACTTATACGTGGATTTTTTTTTTTCCCCACAGAAAGTACTACAGCACTACACAACCCGAGGTTGGATCACAACCAGAACTGTTGATACAGAGGTCAAGTGTAGTTAGTTACAGATGAACTTTTGAGTGTGCAGAGAGTCAGCACCCTTAATACACTGTCCAAGGATCAACTATACCTAGAATCCTTAGAATGACAGCAGATAGCATCCAAATCAACAAGAACAGAATGCGTTAGTCTTCACACGTAGCTAGTACCACTGGTTCACGATCAGGAAAAATGAAACCAGAACTCTATCTCATATTATATGCATGTGTGGGCACTAGGTCACTTCAGTTGTGTCTGACTTTGTGATCCCATGGACTGTAGCCCAATAGGCTTACCAAGCTTAATTTGACAAAGCTCCTTCTAAGCAGAAAAGTATATGAGAAACCATACAGACAGGTACAATGGATCACAAAGGAATTAGGAACTTTTTTATGCCCCAAAAGAAAACATGACAGGGAACAATGCTGTCTGTGCTTTGTATCCCCCCCCCAGTGATGATCACCTGCCTCGAACAATGGCAGCGCTTGAACAGCAGCTGAAATACTGAATTACACTGACTTATAAAATCAAGAGAGCAGTAATTAATATTAGGTTGGTGCAAAAGTAATTAATATTAGGTTGGTGCCATTTGTTACTGGAATACAACCTTAAATAAATGGGCTTATGTTATACATCATTTCAATGTGCATTTCTTGCTTCACGTTTTTTTGCTAATGACTTAATACTTCCTGTACATTTTATATTTATTTTAGACTATGGAAATGATGCTAGACAAAAAGCAAAATTGAGTGATTTTCTTATTCAAGTTCAAAGTGGGTCACAGACAGCAGCAGAGACAATTCACAACATCAACAAAGCATTTGGCCAAGGAACTGTTGATGAACATACAGGCCGTTGGTAACTCAAGAAGTTCTGAAAATGAGATGAGAGCCTTAAAGATGAGGAGTGTAGTGGCCGGCCATCAGAAATTGACAACCACCAACTGAAAGGATCATCAAAGTCGATCCTCTTACAACTACACAAGAAGTTGAAGAACTCAGCGCTAACCATTCTATACTTGTCTGGCATTTGAAGCAAACTGGAAAGGTGAAAAAGCTAGATAAGTACGTGCCTCATGAGCTGATTGGAAATCAAAATAATAGTCCTTTTGCAGCATCATCTTCTCTTATTCTATGCAACAACAATGAACCATTTCTCAATCATATTGTGACCTGTGATGGAAAGTGGATTTTATACAAAACCAGTGACGACCAGCTCAGTGGTTAGACTGAGAAGAAACTCCAAATCACTTTCCAAAGCCAAATTTGCACCCAAAAAGTGATGGCCACTATTTGGTGGTCTGCTGCTGGTCTGATCCACTATAGCTTTCTAAATCCCAGGGAAACCATTACATCTGAGAAGTCTGCTCAGCAAATCGATGAGATGTATGGAGAACTACATCACTTGCAGCAGGCATTGTTCAACAGAAAGGACCCAATTCTTCTTCACAACAACCCCTGACTCTATGTTGCACAAGCAATGCTTCTAAAGTTGAACAAATCGGGCTACAAGTTTTCCCTCATCTTCCATATTCACCTGACCAACTGACTACCTCTTCTCCAAGCATCTTGACTGCTTAATGCAGCGAAAATGCTTCCACAACCAGCAGGAGGCAGAAAATGCTTTCCGAGAGGTTCGTCAAATCCTGAAGCACAGATTTTTACACTACAGGATTAAACAAACTTATTTCTCACTGGCAAAAATGTGTTTATTGTAATGGTTCCTATTTTGATTAACAAAGATGTGTTTGAGCCTAGTTATAATGATTTAAAGTCCACGGTTTGAAACTGCAATTACATTTGCACCAACCTACCACTACTGGCTGTGAGGACTGAAAAATCTAAGATGCACTATTTATTTCTAGGAAGCACCTGGATATCCATTCTTGTCTATATCCGTGGCTCCTTTCATGGAATAGCCGAAGCTCGGTGGCATGCTCCTAGCTGCCCACTTCCCTTCAAGGATCTGAGATGGTACTGCATTCAAGCCTGTGGGTCTTCCATTGAAAATATAAACAATTCCTTTTTTATCTTCACCTCCATATGGAGCAGCAATTGCAATATCTGAGGGGGAAAAGGAAGACAGGGAGAGTAAGGACGGGGGGAAAGAGGTGGGGGAAGGTGAAGAGGAAATGAGAGTGGGAGGGAGGCGGGGACAGATGGAAAAAATAAGTCATAGTACTCATCATTCCTGTGGAGAAGATCCCAACATCTTTAGAATCCATGATAAATATCAAACTTCAGTAGGGTACTCTTAACTCAAAAGCAAAAACCAAATTCAAGGAGATTCATGCAAACAGTATGGAAATGACATTAACTTAGAGCCATATATTCTGGGTCTGATCTTGGACAAATCACTTAATCTTTCTTCATCTCTATCTTAATCAATTTATACCGAAATTTTTTTTTAAAGTTTGAAATTCTTAAAAAGGAAAAAAAAAAAAAGGTCACTATAACCTTTCTTAACTCCAGAATATATTATGAATACTATGTCCACTTCCCTCTATCTTTGCTGGCCCCACACTGGACAAGCCATTCTCATCCTTTGCCTGGACCCCTAAAGGAGTCTAAGTGCCTCCCACTTCTACGCTTGTCCCTATAATCCATTCTCCTCAAGACTGTCAAATGTTAATATCATGTCACCTTCCTTCTTAAAAATCCTTCAATTATTTCCCAAAGTATTCAAATGCCACCTAGTTTGTCCATTCATCACCCCACCTCTAACCCAACCCCAAATCTTCCTACCAATCCTGGCCTTTTCTGTTTCTTAAACTCACCAGGTTAGCCCTCATCTGGATTTATACTTGCTGTGCCCTCTGCTTTAGAGAATCTTGCTCCAGAGCTTTTCTGACTGTTTGTCCAAACTGTCAGAGCGTTCTTCCCTGGCCCTTCTGTGGAGTAACACCCTCTTCTTCCTCCATCTAGGAACTCTCTATCACATCACCTTGCCTTTTGTTTATCTAAACCCACAGCCTTTATCACTGCCTGAATTTCCCCTTTATGTGTTTACTCTATCGCTCCTCTACAAAACAAATTTCCTAGGAACAAAGATGTGTTCAATCTGCTTATAACAGCCCCTAAATACCAGCCATTTCAAACTGCCTCAATTTTCTTAATATACCTAAAGTGGTTTCCCCTCCCTCAATGTAACCTCCCGAGACATCAAAGACACCTCATCACTCATTTTCTTAAGACAGTTCGACTGAAGTGACTTAGCAGCAGCAGCATACCCAGGAATATCTCACACACTGTGATGACTACTTTCTAGTGTTTACTTGTTCACATTAAACTTGCTCCTATTGATGCTAAATTCCTTAAGGACATGGATGGGATCTAATTCATCCTCTCATTTTTAGCACTTACAATAGTGCTTAGCTTGCAGTAAGCACCACCTAAGAATTTGTTATCCTTGAATAAAAAGTAGTTTTTAAATTATATAAAAGTTCTTCTTAATCCTTACGTTTTAAAAGATAACCATAACTTCTAAATTGACATATGCACTAAGAAAGTTTTTATTAAAATACAATTTTCCAACAGAAGATGGCTCTACTGCTGAGAGTTGGTTTTAAAAAAATTCTCCTTACCTTTCCTAAACCTTTGTTATTTTGTATATTCTAATCATATCTTCTCTTGGCTGGTATCTGTCTAGTCTGGAGAGCCCTCCTTTTTCATGCAATCAATCTACTCCTTTGATCATTTTAGTTTCTTTTTCTGTGCTTTTCCCCCTCTGCCTTTCTGGAGAAGTATTGACAAAAATTCCACGTAATTGTGGAACACAATTTTATTATTTTGTTTTCAGTATCTCTCTTGATCATACATAGGGTTTTCCCAGTGGGTGTTAAGTGGGAAGGGAGGAAAATAGGAGCAAAGACATAAAAAAAAGAGTCAGTGTCATCAGGTCTGAATAAAGAAAAGATCCAGCTTATAACTAATACACACATACACATACAAACTATATGGGACAATAAGACCTCAGGAGATACTTTGGGAGCAAAAAAAAATCATCCTCAATGGTATCTAGCTCTAAAAGTAAAATCTCCTTATAAAACTGTTATAAAACTTTGATATTTTTTAGCTATCACTGCTTATAATTTTTGCATTCACAGTACACTTTAATCAGAATAGGGAAAGCAGGATGAGATGCTATCTGGATTACGATATTAAAGAAATGTTCTTTAAAGTGGCTGGAATATTCTCAAAACAGGGTGAAGGCAAACATGTCCAGGTTTTCCAAAAATGCCTGGAGACAGGCCCATCCACAACAAAGAAACCTGTTAAATTTACTCAACGTAGAACTTCGAATCTGGCCCTGTATCCTAGGTAGTATTTGTTATCAAAAAGTAATGATTTGATCGGTTCTGTAGTATTCTTGTCAAGTTCTATATTGAATTTTGTATTAGAATTCCACTTATGTTCTCCTGGTGGTAAAAAATAACCTTTAAGACTATTTTAGGAAGCAAATGTGCCCTTGAGTAGTTTTTCCACTAACAATGAAAATTTCTAGGGTGAGATGACACTGTCAGCATGTGACGTAACACTACTTACGTGGCAGGAATGGAGTCTTGAGGCTAAAACAAACATTTTCCTTTTCTACTATTAATTGGGAGATTTGAGAGTCATCTGTCTTTTTTGGGGTTTTCATCTTAATTTATAACTTTCTTATTTTCAGGGGGATATCCCTATATACTGCTGATTATACAAACAAACCCATCAGCTCTCCATTTTGTGACCTCTAGGAAGATTGTTAGTATCATTCTTTTTTTAGAAAAAATCTTGGTAATTTGTAATCTACATTTCACTCTATAGCATAAGCCAACTTTGATTTTTAAAGATATCTATAGCTATTAATTAAATTATTAAGTGGGACTGTTATAACAGTGAATGTATACCTTTTTATCTGTCCCTGTGAAGGGAGATACAACCTCCCTCAGAATATTCTGGATAGCCTCAACAAAATTATGGCTTTAAAAATATTAGTATCAAATCATACCTTTGAAGGAGACATTAGGGTCAGCACTGCCTTGACAATAGGCCGGGGAGCATTTTTTACACTTGTATCCAAATGGACAGCAGAGGGCACTGCCGCTAAGCAGGACATAAACGCAGAAAATCACCAGCTCACACTGGGCTCCCTGGGAATGTAAGTGCCTCTCAAAAATTATCCACTCTGACACTCTAATTTGAGCCGCATGTATAATAACTCGTGAGAGTCAGTTTTTTTTAAAATTCCCCTCTGATTTTTAAGGGAAATGAACAACCTGTCGTTGAACCCAGTGTGTCACTCAAATCCTTCCTTCCAGGAAGGAGGTTTGCTCGTGTGAGCTTCTATAATTAGGGCATAGGGCTTTTTCAGGTGGCCACAGAACATCAGGGACCTTCAGCTCCTCACACTGCTTACCATTGAAGCCATCCTGGTCTAGATCTCCCAGAGGGGCTATGGCGCTGCCGAACCTTGCAAAGACCTCAAAACCATTCAGCTTGATGGTCTGGAAGTCTCCCGAAGCTTTCTGCAGAGACACCGAGACCTGCCCCACCTCCTGGAGTTTGCCATCAGAACCGCGATCCATGAAGAGAGGTGCGCCGATAAAGACATCCGCGTAACTAAAAGAACAGAATCGTTTCCACGAGGAGCAAGATCAAACACCACGTGACTATTAATAATCATTTTCTTTCTTAGTTGAAACTCAAGTTTTCCTCTTTCTACCTCTCTTAAGGCCACATTTGAAATGACCATTTCTAATTCAAACCTTCCTTCAGTTCTTTTAAGAAACTATGAGTAATTCATAAGATTATTTTATTCCTTCATACTATAAAAGCTATTGAAAGGATTAACAACATAAACGTTTTCTAGTATTCGTGATTAAGGGTGCATCAAATTGGTTCCTTAAATAGGAAGATTAGTAGGAAGGAGACAGAGAAACAGAAAGAAAAATGTTTAGTTTTAGTAAAGCATTCATAAACACGAGAAGAAAACTGTTTCTGGAAACATTTTTTAAAACTTACTCATCCCCATTAATGTCAGTGGCAGCGACAGAAAATCCAAAATATGCAGCCATCTGGATAATGAGATGAAAATGAAATGTTTACATTTCATCCAACTAATTTAGCAAATTAATATTTGTTGTGTATTTCCCAAATAGAAAGGATTACTTTTTTCTCTGCATATAGTGCTTCAATCTAAGTTTCTTCTTTTGTTTATTCTACCAAAACAATGACCGTCAGTTAATGAGGCTTGTATACTTTCCTAGATTTACTGGCAAGACAGCAATGTATCTTGCAAGACATTTCAGTGTCTTCAGCACATGCCATTCACAAGTCCAAGTACAATCAAGGCTCCTCCTGAGGCTCCACCTCCTATCTCCTGTCCTCTCCACTTACCCAAAGACACCAGACACACTACCAGAAAGACAGGCAAGACATTTCAACTGTACACAAGAAGTTATAAATGCTGCTGACGCAGTAAAAATAATAAATACTAATTTTTAATAGGTCATAAATGGTTCTTCCTATGTAAAACCAGTACAACTCGAAAGAAATTACTGTTTGGAAAGATATAGAATGGAGTTCCTTTTTGTTTCACATCTCAATCAATTATGTGCCAGTGGTTTTGCTTTTAAACTGCACATAGTACAAATGTGCTTGGGTTTATCATGGGCTTGTTTTGTAGAGAAGGAATGTCCTCTCCTCACCACAGGAGACTGCTGGCCATCACAGACAGAGCAGTCTGGCTGGAAATACATATGAAAAAAAAAAGTTCTAAAGAGAATCCAACATACAAAACATAACTAGGAGGGGTGACAGACTAAAGATGAACTAAAGTGAAAGATGAGTCAACAAACCAAGAAAAGTTAGTAAATCTTCCAAAATTCGATTAGCTAAGCTATCAGGAGGGAACAGTATGGGAGATTCCCAGGTTAATCTATTTTGAATTCATACAGTGTAACTGAGAAAATGAAAGACAAAGTCTGTGTTGAATCACAAGGTCAGAACATGTATAACAAAGTGCTGGCTGGAATTTAACAGAATACTACTCTTGGATTGTGGTCGCTCAGGTTACTGGGCCTGAAACTGCAAAGAAAGGATGTCACTGACTGAGAAAAGTCTTGTCCTGCATTATTATCACTGAAGTGTTTCCCTTGTATTTTCACCACATCCCCATAAGGAAGCTACCAGGATCCTTATTTTTATACATAAGCCATCAGATTAACAATGGTAAACACTGTATCCAATGCAGTAAGACTGAGTAGTGAGAGCCCAGGTCAGTCCTAATGCAAACCCTGCTTTCCTCCACAAAAGAGCGGAGGACAAAGAGAAAGCATCAAGGACCAAGTACAAGACCCAGAGACACACATGGGCACCCAACAGCAGAAGCTGCTTGAGGACAAGAAGCCACGATAGCACAAAGGGAGAGCCGCCCCTGCCACAGTCCTAACAGGTGACAACTGCACATGTCAACCCTGACGGCCACACAAATGGGACGTTCCTGGGGACCTCAAGTCTAGTTTCCCAGCCTATCAATCCTCTCGCAAAGCCAAACAATCTCAACTGAACAAAAAGGGGGCTTGAATCCTAGATGTGCAAACTAGGAGATGTTTTTTTCTACTACTGATTACTACTGATTAGGTTTTCCTTTATCGTTACAGGTACACCTCGGAGATGCTGCAACTTCAGTTCCAGACCACATCACTGCAGCAAACTGAACAGCCCAATAAAGTGAGTCACACAAATTTTTGGGTTTCCCGTACATATAACATTTATACCTTACTATAGTCTGTAAGTGTACAATATCATTATGTCTAAAAAAAACAATGTATATATCTTCATTTTAAAATACTTTATCACTAAAAAATACTAACCATCATCTGACAACTCAGGGTTGTCACAAACTTTCAGTTTGTAAAAAAAACAAGCAGAATCTATGAAATGTATTAATAATGAAATGCAGTAAAACATGGTATACCTATACTAACTTTCCATCTCATTCTTTGAGACATACAATAATACAGAATATTGTAAAATGCCTATAATTATACAGAATGTCTAGTACTTGAAAGTGCTAATTAGTAATTGAAGACTGTTGTAGTTCATGTAGTACAAATGAAGTTTACTTGTAATTTCTATAGTAAACACATCTTGGCCATGCTTTGTTTTACATCTAATAAAATTAAAAAGTCATTCTTTAGAGAGATCATTCTTTAAAAAAAAGCATAGATCATTCTTTAAAAGAGAATTTAATGTTATTAGCAAATAAAAAGGAAATTTTTTAGTTTTGTATGTGTTCAATTTGATTTTGTATTTCCTTTTTTAAAATCTATTATAACAATTACAAAAGGCTTTGCTTAAATAAATTACTCTGGTTAAAACAAAGGTGAAATATTTAAAGCCTATTTCATATTTCTAATATCTACTATTAAACCAATAGTTACTATATATTGAATATTAAACCATCAGAATAGTACCAAGAAAAGTTGTTAAAGATAGTAGGAAGTGTTGGTGTCAAAATGTTAAGTGCAAAAAAAAACAAAAAACCCCCACAACACTTCAAAGCATACCTGTTCACCAGTAAAATTGTGTAAGGAGGACATGTTTTTCCCATCATAAATATAAACCTGTGCAAGAAAAACAAAAGCATATGAAATAGAGTAAAATACGAAATAACCTGGAGATTTTTTAGAAAACACCTTTTAAGTTTCCTACCATTCCCAAAGTCCTCGCTGCTCTTGGAACTCCTGAAACGAAGTCTGAAAAGAAAAAAAATTATTTATTTTTAAGACCAATACTGGCAACTCCAACAGTAAGTGGCTATGTCAGACAGCTTTAAGTTTTGTTATTTCAGTAGACAGTAAGTATGAGATCTTAAAAACTTGGGACTCCATAATAAATGACCCAAGCATTGATTTTAACCACAAAATCAAATCTTTACAAAATATGGAAAGATTCTTGAAGACTTCAAATAAATACATGTGTGCCCTCAAGGTATTTATAATCTTGTAAAAGAGAGCAGACAAGAGAAAAGGGCTTAAGGATGAAGAAAAGCTGTACATACAATAATAAAGAAAAATCCAGAGCCTACTGAAACAGGGCTGAGGCTGCAATGATTCAGAAACGTGATCAAATCCGGCCTAGTCTAGGCTCCCAAGACTGAGATCTGAAGACGGACAAAGGGAAGATGGGCTATAGACAGGGCTCAGAAAGTGACAGATGACGTGTCCAAAAAAAGCAGAAACTATTATACTGTGCCTCCCCAAGAGAACTGAAGGAAAGAGTTGAAGAAATAGCTGGAAGTGAGAGCAGACAGAGGTCGCTGAGGCTCTTAGCTCCTTTTGCTGGCTAAAAGAAGTTTACCATGGACCAAGTTCAGTTTCAAAACTCTAATTGCTGAAATTTTTCAGTGCCACCTGTTTCAAATGCTTAGTCTAAATTTTTTAAAGAGGATTAAATCTAGTTAAAGCACACCGTACCATCTATGCCATCACCATTGAAATCTCCGACGGCCACTGAGTAACCTAAAGAGGAACCAAAGGTAAAACACCATCAGGGCAGAACTGATTATCTTCAACTTATTTGCAGACTAAGCTTTCCTGGAAAATACCTTCAACTAATTCCTTTAATTATGTAATATTTTGTCCTCTAGGTGAAATGGGTTCACATGTGTATGATAAATGAATCTTGAAGAAAACAATGGCGCTAAATACTCAAATAGCATATCTCTGTTAGAAATATAAGACTGTTTTATAGACTTTACAAAGGAGTCATTTAAAAACAGGGCAAATTTGCAATTCGTCGTAAAGGAGTAACAAACAACAGATTTTCTCAATCAGCAAAATACTATTTCTGTCATGTATACTTGGTTTAATGAATAAAAGAAACTTAGAACAAAAGTTAATAAATCCTAAACCAAAACCGTAGTTTAACATAGTGAACAGAAATTCAAGAACCAGACTGCTTGGGTTGGAATCTGAGAAAAGCAAAGTTATAAGGGAAGGACTTGAGGCAAAGACTTCAGACTTTATTTTGCCTCTCTGTGCCTCAGTATCTTTACCTATAAAATGGGAGTACACTGTCACAGACTTGTGAGGATTAAATGAGTTATTACAGATAAAGCACTTAGAACAACATCCAGAATGCAGCAAGCACATCTTAAAGACTATCTGTTATTAATATCACTGTGTAAATAATCATGCTCTTAAATTTCAGCTACTGAAATACAACATAATCTAGGTACTCGATAATAATTTGAAATTATATGTTCCTTATATTTTAAGAAAATCTTAATCTGTTTCACATAAAAGATTTTTCTACTGAAAGCAGCATATGCAAATATCGGACAAATCTACCCCAACGCCAGAAAGTGAATCCATATTTCGATTTTACCTACCCAAATAACTGTCATCAAAAATAGCTTGAGCAGTCCGAGTTGCTAACTGGTTATTATACTTGATGCTGTAAACTTTGGGGTCATATTTAGAGACAATTTCTGCTACTTGATCGGAAATGAGTTGACCTGAAAGAAATACATAAAATAAATTATAATTTAAAATGAGCTGCCTTGAAAACAATATATAAAATAATTGACAATTTTCTAGCAGAATCTTATGATGCAGATGATGGATAGCACCTGCGTGAAAGAAACTAGACATAAATCTTTCTGCTTATTAGCCTTAAATAACTCTTCATTATCCTAAATCTGAAATTTGATTATTTTTAAGTCACAATTATTTCTATTCAAGGCTAGTACTTAAAGTTAGTCTCTGCTAAAAAGCAAAAATTTATAAATGCAGAATTTGTTTTAATTCACTAACAAGTCAATGTTAAATAAATGGAATCATAAAATCAAGGATTGTTGCCCAACCAAATTTCAAATTAGAACTTGAAAAATCTACTGAAATTATTTTTACTTTAATAATAATTGGTTAAACTGATTTTTCTTAATGAGCTATTTGGACACCTTTCTGAAGCAGCCTGAATGAGAGATTGCATTTTCTTCACAACCTTAAGTTATCGAATACACAAGAAAGCCAGATACCTACATAAAAATCAGACTGCCTCCTTGTCCCCAAGAAAGGCTGTTTGATTTATCAAATGCCATCTCCGTAACATATGGAAAACAATCTCTTCATTTCTGCTATTTATCAATCTAGTTCCAATTTTTCCAGTCACATATGCAGAGTTTGTAGGGCAGAACACTTTCTGTTTGGATCACCAATTTATTATCTTTGACTGTGCGTGTGTGTGCTTAGTTGTGTCTTGACTCTTTGTGACTCCAAGGACTTCAGCCCACCAGACTCCTCTGTCCATGGGGTTTTCCAGGCAAGAACACTCAAGCGGGTTGCCATTTCCTTCTCCAGGGAATACTCTCAACCCAGGAATCACACCCACATCTCCTGCATCGCAGGGGGATTCTTTACTGCTTGAGCAATTGGGGAATCCTATCGTTTTGCCTAAATGGTACCTAACACACAGGAGGGATTCCTTAAATATTTGTTGAATCAAAGAACACAGGAAAATTTATCATGTCTTCAGAATAAAACATCATTATCACTTTCTCTATTCTTACAGAGACAATTCTGAGATCTATGGGAAAATTCATCCTAACTTCTTATGTAATCCCAGTGAAATATGTTGATTTTAATCTTACTAAAACAAAATATTCTCTGCCCAGTCACTGAGTTTTTAGTAACATATTAAATACCATTTATAATAAATCAATAGTATCTGTATCTGTGCTAATTTATAGTAAACAGGAATGCTTGCATTGTGCAATACTCAAAGTATTAAAAGAACAAATAATTTAAGTATGTTCATAATTGTGTCTCTTAAAAAGGCAGAGTTAAAGAGTCCTGACTGAGAATCACAAAATCCATCTTTGGTTCCCACACATCCCCACGAGATACTTCCCTCTCTTCCACTGAATGATATACCTAGCAGCAAAGAGGAAAATAAACCCATGTTTTGCTAACTAGGAGAAGGAAATGGCAACCGACTCCAGTGTTCTTGCCTAGAGAATCCCAGGGACGGGGGAGCCTGGTGGGCTGCGGTCTATGGGATCGCAGAGTCGGACACGACTGAAGCGACTTAGCAGCAGCAGCAGCAAAAAGCATTTATATATATTTTCTTACATATAATTAGAACTACTGTTTTCATTTTTATTGTAAGGCTGTAAAACTCAAGTATAATTTTCCTACATCATTTCATCTTCCAATAGAGGTATAATTCACAGAAATTCAAAATTTTCAGTTTTAGTTAATATGTCTCATTCTGATCTTCTTTGCCTGATTTTTCTTTTTCTCCTTTGCCATCCCTTCCAATTTCTCACTTATTCCCATTTTTCATTCCTTATTTTCCTTCCACCTTGTTTTTCTTTGGCAAATCTCTTTCTTTAGTTCCTTTTCTATAAAGCAAAAGCACAGGTTTTCCCACAAGGAAACAAGTAAAGAAAGCACAGTGCAGAATACAGAAGTAAAATTCAGAATCAGAAAGTACTTGCAAATCAATATAGTCAGAGATTTTCCGGTTCTCCCAAATATTGACAATGCTTGAATAACAGAATACCAATAAACAAAAAAGCCTTGATTTGGTAAATGGTACTTTTTAGCAGAAACTAAACATATGAATATATTGACTAAATAAATATTTATATTTCTAATTATAAATGAAACAGAAATCAAATAAGCAGATATAGTTACCGATTTTCAAAGTATAAAAAAATAGTGATCTGTTATACATTTGTTCAAATGGCAATTTTATTAATCCTCTGGAAATGACTAAAGAATGCAGATTTTTACTTCAATCACTGATGGTAATTTAATATATTCTTTTGAAACTTAATAATATCCTCTAGTTTTACAACTTCCCAAATACAAAGAAATCATTCTTGATGTCAGTGATTAATGAGAAAATAACCACATCAATATTCTAATGTGCAAATTAATTTTAAAGCCATGAGATTTTAGAAGGTCACAATTTACCTACAGCTCCTCATACTTCCTAATGATTAATTATATCATTTCCTCTAAAGTACAGAAATGAAGTATTAAGCAATAAAAATTAATTACTTTAAATTACTTTATAATTTACTTTTTAAATATTTAATTTTCTACTATAAATGCATGTTATATATTATGTTATATATTTTACATATACCTTATTATATATGATGTTACAGTCCTTTTTAAAAAAATTATATATAGATAGTGGTTATACATTTAAATTTATTCATTTCTTTCTTGTAAATAATTTGAAAAGTCTCAAAGGTACATAATAAGCCAGATGAGTCTGAAGTCATTATTGGGTGATTTTTAAAAGATTAACCTACCTTGCCAATAAAAACTACCAGGACCACCAAGAAGTACTCTGTCAGCCTAGATTAAATCAAACAAAGAGATATATATTTTAAAACAGATAGCTTTAAAAACTGAGAGCAATGTAATAAACATAATAGCTACATATTCATGTATGTATGACATATATATGCATATACATTAAAGCAAACAAAATCATAAATCTTAAACCCAGCTGATTCCATAATTTTCACTGTACCTTTTCTAAAACACAACACAATAAACATCAAAAAGGAAGCCTATATTCATTTAATATATGAAAATATACATATATATACACATACAGATTCTGTAGATCTTGGCTGCTTCACACACTTGGTATGAAGTACTGTCAACAAAGTAGTATTAATTACAGTAAGAAAAAAGTCACTCCTTAATTTATTACGTTTGTGACTGCAGTGACAAATTTCCTTTCTAATAATCATTAAATTCTTTCAAGCTAAAGCAAAATTTTTAGTGTCATGTAGATCTAAATAGGAGTGAGGTTTGAGGGTACATTTTTCAGGTATCTTATGTATACAAATTACACTTGACTACCATTTCTTATATCTGTAACAAATTACAAGCATCTAATTCAAGGTAGTTAGTGTTTTGAGCATATTTTTAAAATTTCTTCTCACTGGAGAAAAGAGAAAAACTTTCTCTCTTCAAATACACATATAGCCTTTGAAGCTTTCACCAATCTCCTGCCCTGGCTATGTAAGATATTTCTAAGTTGTCTGCTTTAAAATGACACAACTTTTCAGAAATGAGTTGAAAAGAGCAATTAATTTAGCAATGACTATTCACGGTATGGGAATATTTCTGGGGTTACAGTTGTATTGGTGTAAGTACAGAAAATCTGAACACTTCTTGTTTTAATACATTTATTTTAAAATACATCACCCAAGTTGAAACCTTTTATGTGTTAATATACTTTACTTCTCTTTATTCTGCTTCCTAAAATTTTAAATTATGAGTAATTATGAATAAATTTTGAATTATGAAGTTCAAATTGAGTGAATTAAAATTAACTGCTTGATAAGGAGAGTTAACTAAAATTATTACTACCTAATTTTAAGATTAAAAATATAAATTTACAAAAATAAGAAAATGCTTTATTAGTTTCTCTGAATCATGATTATAGTTTCTGTGCTTTTAGTAAATTTAAGGCACTTTTGCTTGCATTTTCTAAGTCATATTAAGTTTTCTAAGAAAGCTCTACTTTTAATCAAGCAATGTGATTTTCAGACTTCTCTAGGAGTAATTATATTTTCTCAATTTGTTATTCAAAATGTTCATATATCCCACAAAAAAACACACAAAAACAAAAGTAAATTATATAAAGTATTTAAGAAAAATATACAGAAAAAAAAATATAAAGAAAAATACATTTTCCTTTGAAAATATACATGGAATTCTTATTTTTAAAAAAATGATAAATTATCAACTCTAAAGAGCATATCAACTTAGTTAAAAATACATAACGCCCTATATATGAGATTTCTTACAGTAATTAAACTGCTTCATCTTTATTGCCCATAGGCACATAATAGATGACAAACATGCAGGTTTTTCAACTTTTTTTGTAACTAAACCGTGATTTGTAAAAAGCACCCATTCATAGCTTTTATGAAAACTCAATTTCAGGCAAAAATAGAAAGTTTTAAGATAACAGTCTGTAAATCTATCCAACTGGAAATTTTAATATTAAGTCATAATAGCTGTCTTCTGCTAAGGAGATTTTCTACTATTTTCCATTCCCATTTTGATGAATATTTCAAATAAGCAATATCTCCTAGGGAGAGAACAGTATGAAGCAAAGGATATCAAATGCATGGGTAATTTTTATTAGATGTTTCCATAAAACATTTACAAAGAATGTGAAGTATTATCCATTAATTTTTAACCACGGTTTAGATAACATGGTAGATCTGAATCTCATTCAATCTTAAATGAGAACTTACTTTAGTAAAATCAATGCTGAATCCTCCTTGACAAAATCCCTGTCCATCAGCATCAATATTTTCTAAAATAAAAAGATTGGAAATATACACAAACCCCAAAACAAACAAATAACACAAAACAAAACATGAGAAAAATCTGATAACACTGTAAGATAATGTACTAGTCTCTGAGAATGTTCATTCATTCAAGCTCTTAATGGGTTATTAATACATTCTTAAAAAGTTAGTATTCATCTTTATCAACACCCATTCATCAGAAATGGCAACACAGAGAGATGAAAGTAACTAGACCAGTCAGCAAGGGGCAGAAAGATCACCTAAGATAGTGTATTTCAAACTTTATTTTTACACAGAAAGATTATAGTTTATATCGTAGCTCACACAACCCAACATACACGCATTGTATTTCATTCCATCTTTTAAAAAACTGGTTATGACCCATTCTTTGATTTCATTTAACAAGGATGAGTCATGATCTTTGAGTTAAAAACTCCAATCTGAAATTTGTAATTCTTACTATTATTCCCCTACAGTTGCTAGGTCTTTGCTAAGCTATTATGAAGACTAATAAACAGATACTTGCATTCAATACATTTATAAGCCAACAACAAATCTGAAAAAACATAGTTCAGAATTTTGGGAGATGACCTAGTTGAGTTTGCTGCAAAGAGCAAAATATACCCTTAAAACACATTTAGAAAGCCAACTTTTAAAAACATGACATATTTAAGTATTTTTCAAATGATGACAGACTTAACTGGTTTACTCTTTTACAATTACCCCTTTTCCTATAGTTCTCACAAAAGGGAACAATTAGCCAATTAATTTAAATTAGTTCTAATCACTAGTAATACTGTACCTAGAATATAGGTAACAGTGAGCAAGTCTTTTCCTTGTTTTATTCTGAGGATAATAAGAGCAATGAAAAACAGCTACTCTTTAGTCATCAAGGAATTACTGTAGTCAATGCCACAATATCTAAATAATTATGATGTAATATTCCTGTATTTGCACCCAAATACAGTAACCAAAAATATCTACTTTCAGTCATAAGGACAGCTTGCAAGAATTTTTGTCAAATTACTCCATCAAAATTTTTGAACCCATTTTTAAAACCTGGGAACTGCCCTAAGATTACACACTTAATATCTAAATTTAGAAATTTTTTTAGAAAATAGCCTCAAGAGTATAATGCTCCCCCAATGTAAATTTTTCTAACCAAGAGGGAATGGGAAAATGTAGGGCTGGGGTTTCCAGCATCTAGTGAATCATAGTAAGGAATTCTGCTCTGACCTCAAGTCAGCCTTCTATTTCCTTTATTCGAGTTGCATCTGGGGAACTCTTTTAAGCTATTTATAAAGACATCCTTTTTCGATTATCTTACTGTACAGTTATCTACTTTATTTGGTTTCCCAGAACATCCAACTAGAAAACATTACTGTCCTTTAAAAATTTAACAGGTACATGTTAAACAGTGCAAATGTAAAGAATTTTCTATTGACTATAATCTATTTCAGGGAAGGCTTTTGTTTTTATTTGTATGGACAGTTAATATTTTTCCTAATTATTAAGCCTGACAATATTGTATTTAATGTTACTGGTCATGATAGTAAGAGCAGCTAATGTTTATTAAGCCCTTAGTGTGAGTCCAGTACTGTACTAAAGCACTTAAATTCTTTTCAAATTTACACAGCACAATTCTGAGAATAACAGTAGCCCTATTCTAGGAGAAATACTATTATTATTCACAACTTACATCTAAGGAAACTAAGGCTCACAGAAATTAAGGAATTTAACCATGGCAAACCTGCTAGCAAATAAAAGAGAGTGGATCTGAGGTGAAGAGTGTCTATACCATTAGGCTGCAGTATCTCGAACCAGCAGTGTTCCCAAACAACCATCAAGGGGAAGAAAAAGAAAACTAGAAATGATACCTAAGAACAATCTATGTGCAAATAATATTATCATCAGAAAGTAGAAAGAACAAAGACTCAGTCTGAGCATGAAGTTGAAAGACTATTTATATCATATGATGTGTGGTTCAGGCACTTTTAGAACAGAAAGACATTCAGCCTTTTGTGCAATGCCCAACAATGGTCATAGATATAATAATGAAAAGCCAAAAGAAAACATAATCAGTAATAAGGTAAATTTTTACAGAGAGTAAGTTTCCATAAATTGACAGAGGTCACAATAAAAACGAAAAAAGTAAATAAACAAACAAATGACCACCACCAACAACAAACCCACAAACTACCACCACACCAAGATAAGCAGTTATCAAGAAGTTGGAGGTGTAGCCCTACAAAACTGGCATTCCCATGTAAAATCAGTCATGGGGCTAGGTTACATAATTTATTGAAGTATGAAGAATCCATAAACTACAAAAATTACCTCTGAAGTCTTTTGTCTAAATCAATGATCAATTACCCACGACTATAGATAAGTAGGTTGTCAGCAGATAAGAATACAACCCAAGTTCTCAGATTCCCACTCTTGAGTGTGTTCCTCTGGGCAGTCTGCCTTTTGTAATTTAGGCCTGCATGTAGCTTAATATTTCAAAGGTTGAGCCCAAAAGTACATACAATGATCAAGAGATACTGAAAGCCAGACTTACTAGGAAGAAGGCATTCACTTTGATTTTTTTTTGAGATTTTTCTCTGCTTTTTCTCATACTTGAGGTATTATTATCTGTGAAGGGCCACGTAATAAATGTTTCAGGCATAGGGGCTAGACAGCCTCCATGGCAAGAATTCAACTCTCCCATTGTAGATATTAATAGAATGTGAACAAATAGGTGTGGTTATGTTCCAATCAAACTTTATTTACAAAAACAGGCTCACAAGTCATGGTTTACTGACCTGATTTGGATGTTAAATACTTTGGAAAGTAAGTTTAAAATGTCTGTGCTTAAACCAAATAAGTGAAGGCATTATGCAGCAGCTACATCATGCAAACAGTCTTAATCCTTTAAATACATGTTAAGAAAAGAACTGGTCATTAGCAAAGAGGCAAAATGACGAAAACTACTAGCCAAACATCGCAGCATATCCTCAAGGGACTATCATCATTAGAATGCTTGTTTTCAGGTTTCTTGTCCTCTTACATCAGGAATTAATCCAAAACTGCACTTGTGAAAGCAGAATGTACTCTCTCTATAGAAAAGCTGTGCTTCGTACAAAGGCAATTGAAATGGAAAACATTTCCTATTGCTAATAATACAGGGAAAAGGTTCCTTTGGAATAAGACGGACCTGGCTTTATATCCTCATTAGATCACTCAGCATCATAACATGCAGGAAAAACTGTGACTTCAGTTGTCTAGATCTTGGTTCCCACATGTATCAGAGGAGAATAAGGATGATTTTACAGGTGTGCCCACCACATAAACAGTTAAGTTACAAGTATGGCACACAATGGTTAGTTCGTCCTTGAGAGCTACAAAATTATCTTTTCATAATAGGAATATTTTTGCAATACAAAAAGTTAAAAACACAAACTTAATCCTCACATTTTCCACACACCACCAGAGAACAGCACCGTGACCAAAACACCAGCAAAAGGTGGTGACGCAGATAGTGTCAGGAAACTGAGGATAAAGCTGGCCATTCCCTCCATCCCGCGCACTGTGTGCCTCCTGCCCTCCCATAATAAACAATGTGGCTCTGGGTACATATCATTCTTTTCATGTTTACCTCCCACTTACAAAAGTAGGACCAAGGCAGCAGGCCAAGAAAACAAGCATTTAGTAAAATGATTTGCAGTTTCTCAGAGGTTCAACTGCTTAGAATTTTGAAGACTAAGTTGATCCTTTGACCTGATGTCAGAAGTCACCTGACAAGGAAAAAAAGAGTCTAGCAGTAAGAATCTTACATGTGCTTTTGTTACCTAGTCACCAGCGAAGCAGAAAGAGTAAAGGCCTAAAAAGTGCTCCAGGTATAAACACCATCCTGCATTTCAATAAGATATTTTTATGTTTCTGATATGAAGATCTGGGGTAGTGGCCAACTCAATAATGGTGGAGAACCAAAAGCATTGCCATCTCCAACAAGGAAAAAACATACAGTGTTTGGAAAGCATAATTAAAATGATAAATGCTCAAAGTCATCTTTAGTCACAATATAAGTTTCACTGGAAATTTCAAATAATATTAGAGAACAGGGTGAGACTTTTAGATCATCAAGAGGAGTGAGTCTAGTTAACAGACTGACAAAAAGATTGATTAAAGCAAGGAAGTTCAGACTCTGACTCTTGAGCCCAATGTTCTATCTTCCTATAAAAAATCTGGCTTCTTAAGATATAATTTTGTTTTTTTACTTTTAACGTCATTATTAATATAAAGCTGTAAGCTCTCAAACTTTGGTTTCCATCAGAATTACCTCGTAGAGTTTGTTTAAAATGCAGGTAGCCAGGCCTGATCTAGACCTGCTGAATCAGAATTCTCAGCTGTGGGGCCTGCATTTCTGATAGAGAAGTAAAAGGGAGCACCTTTTGACTAATAGTGACTAAAAATGCAGGTTTCCAAAGTCAAATGTTAATTGTTACTGACCAAGGAAAAGCAAAACAACAGTTCTTAGGAAGAAAAGATAAGCCTGTTGACTGTATATTTGAGATTTCTTTACATTAATAAAACTGCTTTCATTTTGCCCTCTCAAACATCATGGTATGTCTACAAATTTTAACACATACACACACACACATTTTTAATAGCCTAGGCTTCCCAGTCCTCTCAGTAAAAGCTAGTACCACTTCCAACACATACTTGATCTGCATGGGGCATACTCAACAGTCCTGGTTCCGTCCTGAAGAAAGCATGTTCCCACGGGCTCTCTTTCCTGCTTCATTTCTGTCCGCCAGTGATACAGTGGGGCACAGGCCTGGAATCAAATAGGGGAGTCCATACATAAACACTTGCTGAAAAAAAATTAGTGTTTGAGACAATATATAACATTCTTTTATAAGCATTAACAAAAATTAATCAAACCTATACTCTTAAATTCCTTATCAAAGTAGTGGATAAAGATTTTTATAAGTACTCTTCTCACAGGCTTCTAAAGGCCGTATATGTAGTCTAGGGTTTTTTTTTTTTTGGTTCCAAAATAGTTAGCAAAATCATTATTTCATGCAGTACCTTTTTGATTTTAGGTAATAAACTGAAGGTCACAGATCAACTCAATACTTGAACTAAATAATATATCTCTAAGCTATAAAACAAATAATTTAACAAATAAGAAAGGAGTAAAAGAATCTGTAGCACTTATTTACTTTTCAAATGAACTACAACCTTTTTGCTTTCAGGGCTATAGATTTCAACACTATGTATAAGTGGTAGAATGCATGTTTTAATAGCATAGTAATCTACCAAAGTGTAACAATTCAATTTGCTGGGGAGAAAAAAAAAAAAAAAAAAATCGATAAATTTTCTATATTCTTTGAGGCAAAACATTTTAAAACAAACACCGCAAACAATACTGGGCTACATTTACCCAAAAAACTGAAAAAGAAGCAACTGCTACTACTTCCCTACATGAACCTGATTTCCAGGGTGGAGTATTTGCCACTTCTGCGTACTTTTGCTTCTCTCTACCTCTTTCTGCCTCGAACGCCGCTACTCTCAACGCCTCCCCTCACCTCTGTGATTTGACACATTCCTAGCGCCACTGAAATATTACTTCCTAAATAAACCCTTCCTTGATGCCCCACAATCCAGCGGGAAAGAAAGAAAATAATAAATACTACACAGCTAATTAAAACAGGGAAGGGCTCTCAGAGGAAATGAAAGCAGAGCTGAAATCAGACTGACAAGGAGCCAGCTCAAGTGAAAAGCGGTGAGTTACACATAAGCAGAGGGAACAAACCATAGGAACTAACTGCAATGCCCTGGTATGGAAGGCTTCAAAAAACCAGTGTAGCTCGCATGTTAAGATGGAGTGAGGTCATGGCAGAGACAGCAGCCAGCGACTGGACTATGAAGATGCTGATAAAAGCCAGGATGAACAAGAGAGATTTCTTCTGAGAGTGATGAAAAGCTGCTTAATTGTTTGAATCAGGAGAGTGAAATGCTCTGGTTCACTCTGGTCCCTCTATAAAGAATGTGTTGTAGCTAGGGCAAGAAACAAAGCAGAGAAGTGAGAGGTGCTACTACAGTGGCCCAGGAGAGTAACGATGGTGGCTTGGCCCAGGAGAGAAATAGTGGAGATGATGCTTTATTGAGGGGTGGAGTCCTGGAAGATGAAGGCAGAACTGACTGGGGTTGCTGGGGAACAGGGTAGAGTCATGCTTTGAAGATGAGGATGTTTTATATGGAAATAGTTACTTTCCTGGTTTTTCCTTTACGATGGAGGGTAACAGCTCTATTTTGGTTCACATTTATTTTGAGTAATAATGAGATCTCCAAATGGAAACACCAAATTGGCAGTTTGGAAATACAACTTGAAAGGTACAAGAACAATTAAGAGCCAGAGATGGAGATTTGTGTATGATGATACACAGATCGTATTCACAGTCAGAGGACAGGTTCGGAACTGCTAGATGAAAGGTGCAGTTCAAGAAAACAGGAGCCCAGACCAAAGCTCAGACACCGCAACATTTAGGCAATGAGCAGAAGTAGAGCTACTAAAAGGTGATGGCAAAGGAATAAGTGGTAAGAGGGGAAACTGGAAGAGTACAGCCCCAGGAGCCAAGGAAAGAAAAGGATTTCAAAAAAGCATGGCTCAAGTGACCTTGCTGAATAGTGTTGAGGGGCCAAGAAAAATATTCTTAACCTGAAAGTCAAAAGTGACCTTGCCCGTGCCTACCTGAGCCAGGCAGGAAGGGCTGGGAAGAGGAAGGAAAGTGAGAAAGTGGAGACAGTTACTACAGAAAACATTTCAAAAAGTCTTCAAAAAGATGAACAAAGGAAGGAGACTGCAGCAAAGAGGAAGATGAGGCAAAGGTAAGGGTGTTTTATTCGTAAGGAAAGGAGGTACTAGGGCATTTGACTAATCAAAGCCACACTAATCCTAAACCTTGCTGGAGAGAAACAAATTCCCAGGGAACTACCAAGTGGGGCAGAAAAAATGTCCAATGTAGGAATGACAGTGAAAGTAGCAAAAGCCAAGTCTATGAAGGGTGAAAGAGAAGGTATCCTTAGAAGGGGTTCAGTTCAGTTTAGTCGCTCAGTCGTGTCCAACTCTGCGACCACTTGAACCGCAGCACGCCAGACCTCCCTGTCCATCACCAACTCCCAGAGTCCACCCAAACCCATGTCCATCAAGTCAGTGATGCCGTCCAGCCATCTCATCCTCTGTTGTCCCCTTTGCCTCCTGCCCTCAATCTTTCCCAGCATCAGGGTCTTTTCCAATGAGTCAACTCTTCACATCAGGTGGCCAAAGTATTGGAGTTTCAGCTTCAACATCAATACTTCCAATGAACACCCAGCACTGATCTTCTTTAGGATGGACTGGTTGGATCTCCTTGCAGTCCAAGGGACTCTCAAGAGTCTTCTCCAACACCACAGTACAAAAGCATCAATTCTTCAGTACTCAGCTTTCTTTATAGTCCAACTCTCATATCCATACATGACCACTGGAAAAACCATAGCCTTGACTAGACGGACCTTTGTGGACAAAGTAATGTAGAGCTATGTTATCGGAATAGACTCTGTGCTCCTGAGCACACTGATTTTTACTATCAGCTTTCCAACAGAAAACTTCCTGTGTTTTCACATAAATTGACTAAATTTAACCTGTAAGTAAATACACAAAACTTACCAAAATTTTATCCTGTTTTGACCTCACAGATGCTCCAAACCACTGATGAGACTTAAACTCCAGTGGATCATCCTTGGCATAATCTCTGTTGCCTAAAATAAAATAAAATAAAATTTAAAACATTTTTTAAAAGCAAGAGGGTGAGAATCAAAATATGCTTTCTTTGTATAACAGTTTATTTCGACTCAGGTTTACAAATAGCATGCCTCTGATTAATCAAATTTGGCTACTTATTTCATACACTTTAAAACACTATATACTTTATACTTTCAACTAATCAGAAAAATAAAATGCAAGATGACTTGGAAGTGTCTCAGATTTGTTACTTGCCTTATCAATGATCATAATATAGATGTGTAAAAGTCACAATAAGTGAAAATTTCCAGTTGCTAAATTATAAGATAATTAACTATTAAATACTTTCTAGATTCCCCAAAGTTCATTCTGTAGCATAAAGATATTTCTGAAAATAGAAGGCTATGAAACTCCTTTATAGAACACCAGCAGTTAAAGACTAAAGTAAAAGACTAAGATCTTGCGAATGACATTATACCATGAGTGAGAATCCAGGAGACATTATTTGGCTGGTAATAAAAAGCATTAGATTTGGCACACTATATGCAAACATTTATTTTTCAGCCTACATTACTGAAAAAATTATTTTTTATTTCCAGCATACCAAGTACTCATAAAGTACTATAGATTTTAAAAGAAAAAGATAAAAATGCTTTCCACAAGAAAGTTCTTGATTGGCTTAATGAAAAAAAAAATTACAGAAATAAAAGCAGAAAGTATCAAGAGAGACTATTCTTAAAGACTAGTCTGTTCCTCTTAAAATCTACTTATAATAATCATTCCTTATAAACACATATTTCAATAACTATACTGGAGAGATATATCAGACCAGTGACAGCTTTAAGAATGCCAGCCAATATGTAAATATCATCAAAAGGTTTGATTAAATCTATTCTCTAAATCTCAACCTTCTAAGATAGTGCTTGCTGCTGCTGCTGCTAAGTCGCTTCAGTCGTGTCCAACTCTGTGCGACCCCAGAGACAGCAGCCCACCAGGCTGGGATCCCTGTCCCTGGGATTCTCCAGGAAAGAACACTGGAGTGGATTGCCATTTCCTTCTCCAGTGCATGCAAGTGAAAAGTGAAAGTGAAGTTGCTCAGTCGTCTCTGACTCTTAGCGACCCCATGGACTGCAGCCACCAGGCTCCTTGGTCCATGGGATTTTCCAGGCAAGAGTACTGGAGAAGATAGTGCTTATGGTTATTCAATTCCATTCTGAGGACTTTTAAGATAAACTGAAGAATTACAAATAATTAGTGATCATTTCAATAATGCCAGACATTTCACAGGCAAGAGGAAGGACATATTAGCTTTACAATTCTTTGAACTTTTTTGTTGTTTTTGCATAAAAAAATAAATAATTTGAATTGTCACTCTCCAAAGTCCTCTATCTGTAGACTAAACACTCACTTTTGTCAGTGGTCACAAAGCACCTTTTTATTGGTAAAGGGAGCGAGGATGAATGAACTAACTAGTATATGCCTTTTACCAAGTAAATCACGGTTTCCCAACAGTGGTTGGCTTGCCTTTGATGCCGATGTTCACATGCCGACCTCACTGGGAACAAGACACATCAGTGATCTATAGGTCCCCCAACAGTCCATGTGCTCCCTTACATTCCCATCCTCCCAGTTAGGTTAAAGGCACACAGCTCATTTTAATCAATAAGTTAAGTGCAGAAGTGGCATGTGTTCCTTCTAGCTCAAGTCAGTTAAGAGCAAATATGAGTTCAGTAGTCATCAATTAAATGTAAATCAAAACTACAGTAAGGTGTCATCTCACACCAGTTAAGAAGGCTATTATCAGATGCGGAGAAAAGGGAACCCTGATACACTGCCGGCTGGCAATGTAAATTGGTGCAGCCATTATGGAAAATGGTATGGAGCCTACATAAGAAATTAAAGATAGGACTGTTATTGTATGATCTGGCAATTCCACTCTAGGCATATACCTGAAGGAAATATATCACTATCTTAAGGTAATACCTGTACTCCCTTGTCCACTGAAGTATCATTAACAACAGTCAAGACACAGAAGCAACTTAAATGTCTATGGTTGAATGAATTTAAAAAAAAAAGAAAATACAGTCTATAATTAAAATGGAATATTATTCAACCTTAAGAAAAAAAATCCTGCCATGTCCACCAATATGGTTGGATCTAGAAGGCATTATCTTAAGGGAAATAAGCCAGACACAGAAAAACAAATGCTTCATTGTGTCACTTATATGTGAAATCTCAAACTGTCATTTCATTTTAAAAAACAAAGCAAAACAAAAACAGTGGATATAAATTCTCTATGTTTTCTTTCTCCCATCTATGAAACTGAAAAGAATAGATGGTGTGGAATTCCTTAACGGAAGAAGCTGTAGTTCAAGTTTCCAAACCACCAAACACAGCCAAATGATCAATATAAGATGATGACATGAGCAAGAAATTATCCTTTTTTAAGTGAGTAAGATCTGGGTATTTAAGAGAGAAAAAAAAAAATGTTGTTACTGCAGTACAGCCTAGCAGTTTGAGCTTAAAAACAAAACACTAAAAATGGCCTGACCTACAACTGCAAAGAGGCTTTGTCGTTGGAAGAACTGGGTTCAATTAATAGTTTTTTCTAGGATTTTAGCCATAAAATGTATGATTACAAGCTATGTAATAGGATTTTTTTAAATTCCACTGCAAGCTGAGTTCTCTCACTGGCTTTCTATTCTTTTCTGCAAAGGAAATAAAGGCATCGCCCCTCCCCTGACATTAATGAGAAATACAGTAGGAACCTGAAACAGCTGGTGCTTGGAGGGATACACGTCCAGTCACTACCACTTGACACCATAAGAATCATGATCAACTCAGGTAAGCTTAGCCTGAGGGAGTTGACTTTATGAACTTATGTATCTGAAGAGAAGATATAGCATTATCACAATTGCTGCCTTCTACTTCTGCTTTCATTTAAAACAGCCTTTTCAGCAAGACCCTAAAGATATCCAAGCAGAAGCACAACTTTTCTGTATTTCTGTATTTTGTTTTCATGAACGGAAGTACCACACTAGAGAGGTGCAACTCAAATTAATTCAAATTATGGCTCTATATAGTTTCTCATACTCTAATAAAACTTCAATTAAGAAAAGGCAGACCCAACATCACTATATTCTTGCAAATACAAGTATTCCTGCCTAAAGACATCTGGTATAGCTTCCTCAAAAATGTCAATGTCATAAAACACAAATGAAAAACAGTAAGATTCAAGATTAAAAGAGAACAAGACATGGCAACCCAATGCAAGATATGATCCTTGACTGCCTCTTTTGTCTGAAGACCTTTTTCAAGTTACATAGGACTTTATTAGATAACCATATTGTAATAATGACACACTTCTAGTCTGTGATGAGGATAGTACTTTGATTATATAAGGGAAGGCCCTAGTTATGGGGAACTATCTGCTATGGGAAGTATTCTGGGGGTAAAGTTTCACAATGTCTGCAAGAATACTTGAATCTAGGTGAAGGGGATACTGTTCATTACATTACAGTTTCAAATTTTCTGTAAGCTTAAAATTTTGCAAAATAAAAGTACAGCAGTTAGCAAGTACAAATTGTATGTACTGCAGGCCAACAACAGAATATCTTTTATTTCTCTTTATTTTCACTCTTTATCATGTTTACTCTGGGCTGCCCAGGTGGTGCTAATGGTAAGGAATCCACATGCCAATACAGGAGATACAGGTTCAATCTCTGAACGAATATCCCCTGCAGGAGGAAATGGCAACCCACTCCCGTGTTTTTGTCTGGAAAACTCCATGGACAGAAGAGCCTGGTAGGCTACAGTTCATGGACTCGCAAAGAATTGGACATGACAATCCATGGACTCCCAAAGAACTGGACATGACCGAGCAGACACACACACAAACACATACACACACACACACACACACACACAAACACACACACACACGAATTTACTCTAATAATACCATTAAAAGTATTATAAAACAAATGAAAAAAATAAACACAAAATGAAGCCATTTGCAAAGACAAATCTAAAGACCACAATCCTACCATGAAGAAACAAAAGAGCCTCTGTGCACATTTTGGTATCTATCCTAAACATCTGTTTTAGGAATACATGCATATTCTTTTATTTAAAATAGATATTTTAAGCCAGTATTAAAAAAACACTCAGAGAACAAGATGACAGAGGAGTAGGTGGACGTGGAGCATATCTCTCTCCACAGATACATTAGGATATACGTTCAGACACAGAAGTGCATGCAGAACCCCAGCTGAGAGCGGACAGGAGTGCCTGGTCAATGGAAAAGAATACCTAGACCTAGGCAAAACTCGGGAGGATGAAGGAACTAGGGGTAAACAGGAGTGTTAGTAGGACTGGACCTGCCGTCGGCAGGTAGGGGAAAGGAAGCAGGGGTCTGATCCCCACATCATGGCAACTGTCTAAGTCAGAGGAGAAACATTTAAGGCTGAGAGTGAAACAGCTGTTCCGCAGCAGCCTAAATGGAATGAGCATCAGACAGTCCTTGCCACAGCCATACATACCCCGGACAAGGACATATATCCCCTGGAAGGTGCAGTGCCTGGCAGATGGAGGGCTGTCATTGACTGCAAAGAGATGGATTGAGGGGATGTTAGGGAGGAGATCGTGGCGGGAAATGCCTGTGGAAGAAAGCCAGGCAGCCATGGAAGCCAGGTGATACTGCTGAGTCACATGTAGGGAATGGAGCCATCAGCATAGCCTCTCTCCCCCACACACACCAGCATCAGCAGCTGAACAATACAGAGACTGGCCCATCAAATGCCTGACGGACAGAACTACAGCACAGGACCCCACTCGGGGTGCCCCTTTATGTGCCTGACCCATGGATCTACAGAGTAGGACCCCAGTCAGGGGGTCCCTTTTATGTGCCTGACCTGCTGAACAACAGAGGACCCCAGGCAAGGGAGCCTTGTCTGAACAGGCGGAGCAAGGGAAAAAGACTGGCCAAAGAGGCCTTCTGATTGCCAGCTACAAGAGGCTTGAAAAAGACTCTGATAGGGCCATAACTCCTGCAGTGGAGGCAGTCCCTGTCCCTACACACTTGGCACCACCAGGGTCCCTGCAAGCCAAGCAGCTATGCCACCTTCTCGCTCAACTCTCACTGGGGCAGAGCTGCCACAGGAAAAAGTCTTGCATCTATGTTCACAGGGTCTCTCTGGTATTGTCCGACTCTTTATGACCCTGGGGACTGCAGCGTGCCAGGCTTCTCTGTCAGGGAAGGGGGTTCTCCAGGCAAGAATATTGGAGTGCATTGGCCAATACTGGTTGTCATACCCTTCTAGAGCACCGTATTTCCAGTTGCCCTAGCCACCAACTTCCCTTAGTACTTGGTGATGCCAGAACCCCTGACACCCAAGCAGCTGCACCACCTCCACACCTGGCCCTCACAGGGGCAAATCCAAGACCTTTCAGGGCATCCTCAGGAGCAAATCCCAGTGGACGACACACATGCAGAGCTGAAAATAAAACCACAATTGAAACTCAGGGGCAGTGTGACTGAGGAAGAAGACCCAAAACCTTCCCACCAGCTGTACCAGCTCCACTCAATCAACTAGGCAGGCTCTGTGTCTACACAATATATAAAAGGTCATTTGAGAGCTCCCACAAAAGAAAACACACTAGTTCTGATAGCTGTGGACATTGGGGGCAAGAACACAGAGGACGAGGACCAGATTAGAATCTGAGCTGCCCCCACACAGGTCTAGAGATCAGCACAGTGTTGGAGGGCATCCTAGGGAGGTGAGGTGGCCTGTGACTCCCAGCGAGGGGAAGGACTCTGACAGCAGTGACTCAAGAAAAATATTTATTATTCTTATGTTTCGACTTGTTTTGTAGACTGTTTTGAATTTTTTTTTCCCTTTTTTCCCTCCCTCTGTTGTACTTGTCAACTGTATTGGCACTATGAAATTAAGCTTTTGAGCTTTCCCCCCCTTTTTTTTTATTGTTGTGATAAGCCTCTCCCTTTGCTTTGGGGTTTTACAGTTCTGGGGGGTTTCCCTTTTCCTACTCTTCTTTTCCCCTTGCACTTAATCTCTAATATAGATAAATCTTCTTTACATATTGCTATTTAACTTTGCACATCTAGTCTTTCTTTTCTTTTTTCCTTTCCTCTCAACATGTTTGTTAGTTTTATTTTCATTGCTTTATTTCCCAATTGGCACCTTGCTTTAGTTTTATTATCCAATTTATGCTTTTCAGTTAATTTTGTCCTGGTAGATAACCTTTTTGTTCACCAAGCCAATCTACTGTACTTTATTTTTGTTGGACTGTTTTGATTTTGCTTATGGGTGGATATGTATATGTGTATATTCAGTCACATTTTTTATTATTGTTATAAACCTCTGTCTCTACGTTGGGCTTTTGCAGTTCTGTGCAGTTTTCCTTTCTTTTTCCCTTTCTTCTTCAGTTTTTTTTTGTTTTCTCTTTTTTGTAATTTTAATTTTTTAAAACTTATTTTCTTTTTTCTACATTTATTTCTTTGTTTGACTATCTACTGTTCTCTTCCCCTTGCAGTTAATCTTTAATGTATATAAATCTTCTTCATATACCTCTATTTAACTTTGCATATCTATTCTTTCTTCTCTTTAAGTTCCTCTCAACATATTTGTTAGTTTTTTTTCATTGCTTTATTCCCCACTTGGCACCNATTTTAAAATCTATTATATTTTTTCTACATTTATTCTTTTCTTTGCCTCTCCTACTGCTCTTTTGCCCTTGCAGTTAATCTTTCATGTATATAAATCTTCTTCATTTGCCTCCATTTAACTCTGCATATCTATTCTTTCTTTTTCTTTCTTTCCTTTCCTCTCAACATATTTTTTAGTTTTGTTTTCACTGCTTTATTCCTCACTTGGCACTTTGCTTTAGTTTTGTTTTCCAGTTTGTGCTTTAGTTAGTTTTTCTCTTAACGGGTAAATATAATTTTTTATTTCCTTTGTTAGCCTGGCCAACATGTTTTAATTTATTTTTTTTGGGCTGTTTTGACTTTGTTCATGGGTGTATATGTATATGTGTATATCTCATTATTTTAATTATTATTTCCCTGATTTTGTAACTGCCATTTGTCTGGGTTCATCTTTGGTTTCTCGTTTGGGGTATTTCTTTTAATCTCACTCAATGATGTAACAAACCACTTGTGGAATCTTTGTTCCTGACCAGAGATCAAGCCTTGAGCTTTTTGGAGTGGGAGCACTGATTCCAATACCCTAGACTACCACAGAACTGCAAACGCTAGGGAGTACCAAATAGTGAGAACTCACACAAAGGAAACCACTTAAATACAACACCCAGCATCATCCACCCACCAGTAGGCCCCTGTGCAGGATGTCTCATCTAAACAAACAAAGCAAAACTACAAACACAATCATCAGCAGACAGGATTACCACCTCACTCAGTCTTGCCCATCAGAGGAAAAACAAACAAAAACTCAGCACAAATCTCACCCTATACAAAGCTTACACAAACCACTGGACCAAACTTGTGTGTGTGTGCTTAGTCACTCAGTTGTGTCCAACCCTTTGCAATCCCATGGACTGTAGCCTACCAAATTCCTCTGTCCTTGGGGATTCTCCAGGCAAGAATACTGGAGTGGGCTGTCATGCCCTTCTCCAGGGGATCTTCCCAACCCAGGGATAGAACTCAGGTCTCCCTCATCACAGGCAGATTCTTTACCGATTTAGCTACCAGGGAAGCCCAGAAGGGCAGAAACCAAAACGAAGAAAGAATTCAACCTTGAAGCCTGGGAAAAGGAGACTTCAAACACAGTAAGTTAAAAAATATAATAATGAAAAGGTAGAGAAATACAACACAAATGAAGGAATAAACTAGACACCCAGAAGTTCAAATACATGAAGAGAAAATAAGCAAACTTCCTGAAAAGGAATTCAGTATAATGATAGTAAAGATAATCAAAAACCTTGAAAACAAAATGGAGAAAATGCAAGAATCAATTAACAAAGACCTAGAATTATTAAAAAATAAACATATAGAGACAGCACAATTACTGAAATTAAAAATACTCTAGAAAAAATCAAAATCAGAATATCTGAAGCAGAAGAATGAATAAGTGAGCTGGAAGATAAAATGGTAGAAATAACTTCTGAAGAGCAGAATAAAGTAAAAAGAAGGAAAAGAACTGAGGATAGTCTCAGAGACTTCTGGGACAATGTCAAACGTACCAACATTCGAATTATAGGGGTCTCAGAAGAAGAAGAGAAAAAGAAAAGGTATGAGAAAATTTTTGAAGAGTTGAAAATTTCCCCAACATGGAAAAGGAAATAGTCAATTAAGTCCAAGAGGTGCAAATAGTCCCATACAGGATAAACCCAAGGGGAAACATGTCAAGACGCATATTAATCAAACTAACAAAGACTAAACACAGAGAAAGAATATTAAAAGCAGCAATGGAAAAGCGACAAGTAACATACAAGGGAAACCACATACGCTTAACAGCTGATCTTTCAGCAGAAACTCTGCAGGCCAAAAGGGAAGGGCAGGATATACTTAAAGTACTGAAAGGGAAAAATCTACAACCAAGATCACTCTACCCGGCAAGAATCTCATTCAGAATTGATGGAGAAATCAAAAGCTTTTCAGACAAGCAAAAGTTAAGAGAGTTCGGTACCACAAAACCAGCTTTACAACAAATGTTAACGGGACTTATACAGTCAAGAGATACAAGAGAAGAAAAAAGATCTACACAACCAACCCCAAATAATTAAGAAAATGACAATAGGAACATATGTATCAATAATTACTTTAAATGCAAATGGATTAAATGTTCCAACCGAAAGACACAGACTGGCTGAATGGATACAAAAAACAAGACCCATATATGTGCTGTCTACATAAATCCACTTCAGACCTAAAGACACATATAGACTGAAAGTGAGAGGATGGAAAAATATATTCCATACAAATGGGAAGCAAAAGAAAGCTGGAGTAGCAATCCTCATATAAGACAAAATAGACCTTAAAGAAGATTACAAGAGATAAGGAAGGACACTATATAATGATGATGGGGTCAATCCATAGAGGAAGACATAACAATTGTAAATATCTATGCACCCAACACTGGAGCACCTCAATACATAAGACAAACATATAAGACACATAAGACATAAAAGGAGAAGTTGACAGTAACACAATAATAGTAGGAGACTTTAACACCCCACTCACACAATGGACAGATCATCAAAACAGAATATTAATAAGGAAACACAAGTCTTAAATGATACATTAGATGAGATGGATCTCATTGATATCCTCAGGACATTCCATTCAAATGCAGAAGAATATACCTTCTTCTCAAATATACATGGAACATTCTCTAGGATAAGCCACATCTTGGGTCACAAATCAAATCTCAGTAAATTTAAGAAAACTGAGATCATATCAAGCATCTTCTCTGACCACAACTAGATATCAACTATAAGAAAAAGACTGCAAGAAACGCAAGAACATGCAGATTAAAAAACACACTTCTAAATAACCAACAGGTTACTGAAGACATTAAAAGGGAAATCAAAAAATCTCTAGAAACAAATGACAATGAAAATACAGCAACTCAAAACCTATGGGATGCAGCAAAAGCGGTTCTACATGGACAGTTTGCAGCAATACAACCCTACCTCAAGAAACAAAAACATCAAATAGACAACCTAACTTTACACCTGAAACAACTGTAAAAAGAAGAACGAAAAACCCCAAAATTTGTAGAAGGAAAGAAATCATAAAGATCCCAGCAGAAATAAATGAAAAAGAAAGGAAACAATGGTAAAGATTAATAAAACTAAAAGCTGGTTCTTTGAGAAAATAAAATTGACAAGCATTTAGCCAGACTCATCAAGAAAAAGAGAGAGGAGAATCAAACCAACAAAATTAGAAATGAAAAAAGAGAGGTTACAACAGATCATGGAGAAAACAAAGGATTATAAGACACTATTATGAACAATTATATGGCAATAAAATGGATAACCTGGAAGAAAGAGACAGATTCTTAGAAAAGTTCAATCTTTCTTGACTGAACCAGGAAGAAACAGAAATTATGAACAACCCAATTACAAGCACTGAAATGGAAGCTGTGATCAAAAATCTCAAAAAAAAAGCCCAGGACCAGATGGCTTCATAGGAGTATTCTACTAAACATTTAGAGAAGAGCTAATGCTTATCCTTCTAAAACTCTTTCAAAAAATTGCAGAGGAAGGAACACTTCCAAACTCATTCTACGAGGCCACCATCACCCTGATATCAAAACCAGACAAAAACAACACAAAAAAACTACAGGCCAATATCACTGATGAACAAAGATGCATAAATCCTCAACAAAATTTTAGCAAAAAGAATTCAACAACACATCAAAAAGCTGATACACCATGATCAAGCTGGCTTTATTCCTGGGATACAATGATTCTTCAATATACGCAAATCAACCAAGGTGATATACCATATTAACAAACTGAAAGATGAAAAGCATATGATAATCTCAACAGATGCAGAAAAAGCCTTTGACAAAATTCAGCACCCATCTATGATCAAAACTCTTCAAAAAATGTGCACAGAAGGAACCTACCTCAACATAGTAAAGGTCATATATGATGAGCCTACAGCAAACATTATTCTCAATGGTGAAAAACTGAAAGCATTCCTAAGATCAGGAACAAGACAGGGGTGTCCACTTTCACCACTATTATTCAACATAGTTCTGGAAGTCCTGGCTACAGCAATCAGAGAAGAAAAAGAAATAAAAGGAATCCAGATTGGAAAAGAAGAAGTAAAGCTCTCACTGTCTGTAGATGACATGATACTGTACATAGAAAACCCTAAAGACAGTATCAGAAAATTACTAGAGCTACTCAGTGAATTTAGCAAAGTTGCAGGATACAAAATAAATACACAGAAATCACTTGCATTTCCATATACTAATAATGAAAAACCAGAAGAGAAATTAAGGAATCAATCCCATTCACCATTGCAACAAAAAGAATTAAATATCTAGGAATAAACTTACCTAAGGAGACAAAAGAACTCTATACAGAAAATTATAAGACACTAATGAAAGAAATCAAAGACAACATAAACAGATGGAGAGATATGCCATGTTCCTGGGTAGGAAGAATCAATATTATGAAAATGACTATACTACCAAATGCAATCTACAAATTCAATGTGATCCCTATCAAATTACCAATGGCATTTTTCACAAAACTAGAACAAAAAATTTCACAATTCATATGGGAAACACAAAGGACCACGAATAGCCAAAGTACTCTTGAGAAAGAAGAATGGAGCTGGAGGATCAACCTTCAGGATTTCAGATTATACTACAAACCTACAGTCATCAAGACGGTATGGTACCAGCACAAAAACAGAAATATAGACCAGTGGAATAAAATAGGAAGTCCAGAAATAAACCCATGCACCTATGGGTACCTTATTTTTGACAAAGGAGGCAAGGATATACAATGGGGCAAAGACAACCTCTTCAATAAATGGTGCTGGGAAAACTGGACGGCTACGTAGAAAAGAATGAAATTAGAACACTTTCTAACACCATACACAAAGATAAACTCAAAATGGATTAAAGACCTAAATGTAAGACCAGAAACTATAAAATTCTTAGGGGAAAACATAGGCAGAACACTTGATGACATAAATCAAAGCAAGATCCTCTATGACCCACCTCCTAGAGGAAAGGAAATAAAAACAAAACTAAACAAGTGGGATCTGATTAAACTTAAAAGCTTTTGCACAGCAAAGCCAACTATAAAGCAAGGTGAAAAGACAACCCTCGGAATGGGAGAGAACAATAGCAAATGAAACAACTGACAAAGGATTAACTTCCAAAATATACAAGCAACTCATACAACTCAACACCAGAAAAACAAAGAACCCAATCAAAAAGTGGAAAAGAGACCTAAACAGACATTTCTCCAAAGAAGACATACAGATGGCTAGCAAACACATGAAAAGATGCTCAACATTGCTCATTATTAGAAAAATGCAAATCAAAACTACAAAGAGATATCACCTTACACCAGTCAGAATGGCCATCATCAAAAACTCTAGAAACAATAAATGCTGGAAAGGGTGTGGAGAAAAGGGAACACTCTTGCACTGTTGGTGGGAATGTAAATTGATACAGCCACAATGAAAGACGGTATGGATATTCCTTTAAAAACAAGGAATAAAACCAACACATGATCCAGCAATCCCACTCCTAGGCATATACCCTGGGGAAATAAAAATTGAAAAAGACACATGTATCCCACTGTTCACGCCAGCATTATTTACAATAGCTAGAACATGGAAGCAACTTAGGTGTCCATCAACAGATGAATGGATAAAGAAGTTGTGGAACATATACACAATGGAATATTACTCAGCCATAAAAAGGAACACATTTGAGTCAGTTCTGATGAGGTGGATGAACCTAGAATCTATTATACAGAGTGAAGTAAGTCAGAAATAAAAAGATAAATATCGTATTCTAACGTACATATAAGGAATCTAGAAAAAATGGTACTGAAGAATTTATTACAGGGCAGCAACAGAGAAACAGAGAATAGACTTATGGACATGGGGTGAGGGGAGGAGAGAATGAGATGTATGGAGAGTAACATGGAAACTTACATTACCATATGTAAAATAGATAGCCCACGGGAATTTGCTGTGTGGCTCAGGAAACTCAAACAAGGTTCTCTATCAACCTAGAGGGGTGGGATGGAGTGGGAGATGGGAGGGAAGTTCAAAAGGGAGGGGATATATGTATATGGAAAATAGACAGGGAAACAGTGGAAACAGTGTCAGACTTTATTTTTCGGGGTTNATGGCTGATTCATGTTGAGGTTTGACAGAAAACAGCAAAACTCTAAAGCAATTTTCCTTCAATTAAAAAAATAAATTAAAGGATTAACAAAAAGCATTCTATTATCCTATATAAATGTATATCTTTTTTCCATGTCAAACATGTCAATTAAAGTAGACCTACAACACCACTTTCATTGTTGTGTAATACATCATACAGCCACACAGCAGTTTATTTAATCCACCCCCTACATCTCCTTTAGTTTCATGTTCAGTAACTGTATTTTGATTTAAAAGACTTATATATTCTCTCAAAGTCATATCCACTTCCTCTTGAATTTCAAGGAGCTCAGCATAAGCTGACTATGACCTCATTCCTATGTGAAGATCATTCCTAAACGAAGGTTCCTGCAAGGAGATCCAACCAGTCCATTCTAAAGGAGATCAGCCCTGGGATTTCTTTGGAAGGAATGATGCTAAAGCTGAAACTCCAGTACTTTGGCCACCTCATGGGAAGAGTTGACTCATCGGAAAAGACTCTGATGCTGGGAGGGATTGGGGGCAGGAGGAGAAGGGGACGACAGAGGATGAGATGGCTGGATGACATCACTGACTTGATGGACATGAATCTGAGTGAACTCCTGGTGATGGACAGGGAGGCCGGGCGTGCTGCGATTCATGGGGTCGCAAAGAGTAGGACACGACTGAGCAACTGAGCGACTGAACTGAACTGAACTGATGGCTGATTCATGTTGAGGTTTGACAGAAAACAGCAAAACTCTAAAGCAATTTTCCTTCAATTAAAAAAATAAATTAAAAGATTAACAAAAAGCATTCTATTATCCTATATAAATGTATATCTTTTTTCCATGTCAAACATGTCAATTAAAGTAGACCTACAACACCACTTTCATTGTTGTGTAATACATCATACAGCCACACAGCAGTTTATTTAATCCACCCCCTACATCTCCTTTAGTTTCATGTTCAGTAACTGTATTTTGATTTAAAAGACTTATATATTCTCTCAAAGTCATATCCACTTCCTCTTGAATTTCAAGGAGCTCAGCATAAGCTGACTATGACCTCATTCCTATGTGAAGATCATTCCTAAACGAAGGTTCCTGCAAGGAGATCCAACCAGTCCATTCTAAAGGAGATCAGCCCTGGGATTTCTTTGGAAGGAATGATGCTAAAGCTGAAACTCCAGTACTTTGGCCACCTCATAGGAAGAGTTGACTCATTGGAAAAGACTCTGATGCTGGGTGGGATTGGGGGCAGGAGGAGAAGGGGACGACAGAGGATGAGATGGCTGGATGGCATCACTGACTCGATGGGCATGAGCCTGAGTGAACTCTTAGAGTTGGTGATGGACAGGGAGGCCTGGTGTGCTGTGATTCATGGGGTCACAAAGAGTCGGACACAACTGAGTGACTGAACTGAACTGAACTGAATCCTGCTGGAAAATGGAATGTAATATAGAATATTATTCTAATGGATAAATTTTTATTAAGTTTCCCAGATAAACTTATTCTTATATGTAAGAGTTCCTTACTCTGAGCCTCTAGTCCCTTATACAAACTCCACTCATTTCCCACATGTAGGCCTCTTTACCCAAGGCCCTCTGACCTGGAATACCTTATTCCTTCCATGCTTGATCCAAACTCTAACTGAAAATTCAGTTGCAACCATCCATGACTCTAACACATGATGAAACAGTAGTCTTTCCTGAAGGAAATATCTGACACACAAAGCCCCATCATGGGAACAAGTAGTTAGAGTGGAGGGGTGGCAGAGGAGTAGAAAGAGCACTGGGAAAAGGGTGGCAGCATACAGGGGAGGGCCATGCTTTCTGGGTCAAGAGAAAACCCTGTGCAAAGAGAGCAATGGGTATTCTTGGATTTTTAGAGACTCGTAAGTTGTTCACCGTGACTAGAGAAAAGGGTCTCAAAGGGTCTCTAGGTGGTCAAGAGCTTTCACACAATGCTAAGAATGGGCTGCATGGCACTTTTCAATTGCGCTCTGTGCTAAGCAATTTTTCTTCAATTATACTCCTGAAAGATAGAAGTTTTCTTTGTAAAATGATACCAATTATCTTCCTACTACTTCCTACTCCATATATATATATTTCCCTAAACAATGGACTTTTCTCTAAATTTGTAAGTGGTAGCAGAGGACACTGCAATGCACTGTTAAGTAATATGTGCTTCTCATTGCTACCATGTTCTGTGTCCTGTTTTTTATTTTTTATTTTTTTTCCGTCTCAGGTATACATGATGTGTCCTTTTTTTTTTTTTTTTTT
>SJYA01000349.1:0-27394 GCA_006410615.1 Neotragus moschatus | reverse complement strand
ATCTGGTGATGTCCATGTGTAGAGTTTTCTCTTATGTTGTTGGAAGAGGGTGTTTGCTATGACCAGTGCACTCTCTTGGCAGAAGTATATTAGCCTTTGCCCTGCTTTATTCTGTACTCCAAGGCCAAATATGCCTGTTACTCCACGTGTTTCTTGACTTCGTACTCTTTCATTCCAGTCCCCTATAATGAAAAGAATATCTTTTGGGGGTGTTAGTTCTAGAAGGTCTTGTAGGTCTTCATAGAACCATTCAATTTCAGCTTCTTTAGCTTTACTGGTTGGGGCATAGACTTGATTACCGTGATATTGAATGATTTGCCTTGCAAACGAACAGAGATCACTGCATTTCGNTATAATGAAAAGAATATCTTTTGGGGGTGTTAGTTCTAGAAGGTCTTGTAGGTCTTCATAGAACCATTCAATTTCAGCTTCTTTAGCTTTACTGGTTGGGGCATAGACTTGATTACCGTGATATTGAATGATTTGCCTTGCAAACGAACAGAGATCACTGCATTTCGGACTCTTTTGTTGACCATGATGGCTACTCCATCTCTTCTAAGGGATTCCTGCCCACAGTAGTAGATATAATGGTCATCTGAGTTAAAATCATCCATTCCAGTCCATCTTAGTTTGCTGATTTCTAGAATGTTAACGTTCACTCTTATCATCTCCTGTTTGACCAGTTCCATTTTGCCTTGATTTATGGACCTAACATTCCAGGTTCCTATGCAATATTGCTCTTTATAACATAGGACCTTGCTTCTATCACCAGTCCCATCCACAACTGGGTGTTGTTTTTGCTTTGGCTCCATCCCTTCATTCTTTCCAGAGTTATATGTCCACAGATCTCTAGTACATATTGGGTACCTACCAACCTGAGGACATCTTTTAGTGTCCTATCTTTTTGCCTTTTCATACTGTTTGTGGGGTTCTCAAGTCAAGAATACTGAAGTGGTTTGCCATTCCTTTCTCCAGTGGACCACATTCTGTCAGAACTCTCCACTATGACCCATCTGTCCTAGGTGGCCCTGCATGGTATGGCTCATAGTTTCATTGACTTAGACAAGGCTGTGGTCCATGTGATCAGATCGGGAGTTGTCTGTGTGTTTCAGTCTATCTGCCCTACGATGCCCTCTCTCAGTGCCTACCATCTTACTTGGGTTTCTCTTACCTTGGATGTGCGGTATCTCTTCATGGCTGCTCCAGCAAAGTGCAGCTGCTGCTCCTTATCTTGGATGTGGGGTAACTCCTCTTGGCCGCTACCCCTGACCTTGAAAATGGGGTAGCCCCTCTTGCCCGCTACCTCTGACCTTGGACATGAGGTAGCTCCTCTTGGCTGCTGCTGCCCTCATATAAACTATGAGCTCATAAATTAAGTCTCCAAGATAGCCAATCTGAACCTGATTTATTGCAAGATAGTCTCAATTTGGCACTTAATTTGTGTCTTGGCTCTGTGTGCACTTGGTCTCTTCCTGATTACCACGTCTTACTTTAGTTCTTTTACTTCAGTTATGTGTGATTCCCCATTAATATTATAGAGATCCTTTATTGCTGTTTTTGTCTTTTAACACCCCATTCTTAAATATCTTTTGTATTTTGAACATTATTTCTCTATTGTATGGTTTGAGGTAGAAGGTAGGGTTCCACTTTTTACTACAGAAACTTAAGTTTCCAAATCTCAGCCTGCCCAAATCATCCCACATATCCACCCCTTCAACACACACACAGACACTTCTCCCTACTTCTTGGTATCCAGAATGCAGGTATGTGGACTAAATGCTACCAACTAGGGGTCCAGCTTGGAAATTTTAATTTAAAAGAAGTATTAAAAATGTAAGAATACGTTTAAACTTGTCAGTCAGCCTTTACCATCTACCCAGTGTTCTGTATTGGTGGTATACATAATAGCATCATAACAATATTTTTTTCTGGGATGTGATAGTAACTCTATTCCTTGCTGCTCAGCCACGTTGGCTTTTGTCAATTTTTGAACCAGGTTCTCAAGCTTTTCCACAGGTTCTCTGAAATAAAAATACCTCCTTCCAACACACTTCTGCTCTTGTAATGTTTCCAAAATCTGTTTCTGTTGCCTGCAACCAAGGACTTTGATATCAAAATCCCTTTTACAGGTCTAACTTCTAAAAACCACAGACATTTCAACTTTTGTTAGGCCTGAGAAGTGTATTTAAGCTTTTCTGCATGTGCATCCCCTAAAGAACTAACTGTGCCAGAAGTTACATGTGAAGCCTCAAGAGCTGATGGAAAAATGCAAGAAAAACTAATATTACCATACTGACTCTCTTTTATTGCTTAACCACAACATCTCAGAGGCATACAGCAAAAAGTACTTGCTTCTCAGGCACCTGTGGATTGCTTAGACCTACCTAATCTAGGCTTTCTGGCTCTGCCTCAAACTCTGAGTCCAATTGTTGTTTGAAACTCTGTCAGTTAGCATCTGGTCAGCTTCACATTTAGATATTCTGGGACCAGGCTGTTAGGCTTCCAGAGGAAGTTCTGTGGCACTTGAAAGTGAGTTCTTGAAGCATAAGAAAGCAAGTAGAAACACAAGATGTCTCCTGAGGCCTGGACTAGAAGTGCACATTATTTTTTTCTACCCTTGTTCCAGTCTTTAGCAAGTCACATGGCATAGCTCCAAGTCTGGGAAGTATATGCTATTACTGTCAGAGGATATGGATATAGGGAGTAGGGTGGATTAGGGACAATACTTCAATCTATTACAATTACTCAAGATACATATCAATTCAGAGTTTCAAGAATTTAACCCAACAGAGCAGACAACTAAGAACTGAGATCCAGGATTATGTCAGAGAGAAAGAGATTCTAAAAATCACCCACCTAGACATGAATGCAAGATTGGAACAAAGTTATTATGGAATTGATGTAATAGACAGAGCCCTAAGCAATTAGAGAAGAAGCAATAGGGACCTTGTTCTTGACAAGTTTACAGCATGACAAGTAAGCAAGAACACTTAAATTGGTTGTGTAGGCTCAGGAAAGAGTCTTCAGTATACAAGTCAGCATAAACTCCATGTTCTGGATTTAATGTTTTTCTATAGGCAGTGTTTACACATATCACATATTCCAAAAAGTCACTCTTGTTACAATAATGAAATATTTAATAATCAGCTATACTATCATGGTTCACAGATGAATTGTGACCTCAAGAACTCTTTATATTTCAGATTTAATGATTTTTAAATTTTATCTTATTTGCTATAAATTAAAATTCAACGTAATTTAATCTTGAAGGGAAAAAATTATGAATTTCACACAGAGAAGTGCAGAAAGCACATGGACTTTGGCATGGCAAATATTCACAATACACATGAAATGCATGATTTGTGTTTAATGTCTACAACAAGGTATTGAAAGCTAAAATTCAGTGAGGAATTTTATGAAATAGATAAACTTTTGCTGTTCCTTTATAGCATTCATCAGAATTACTTCAGAAAATATATTAGAATGCTTCCTAAGTATATTTCATCAAAACTATTCAAAATAGGGAAACATTGATAATATCAATGAAGGTAATGCTTTTGAATTGTGGTGTTAGAGAAGACTCTTGAGAATCCCTTGGACTGCAAGGAGATCCAACCACTCCATCCTAAAGGAGATCAGTCCTGGGTGTTCATTGGAAGGACTGATGCTGAAGCTGAAACTCCAATACTTGGACTACCTCATGCGAAGAGCTGACTCATTGGAAAAGACCTTGATTCTGGGAAAGATTGAGGGCAGGAGGAGAAGGGGACGACGGAGGATGAGATGGTTGTATGACATCACCAACTCAATGGACATGGGTTTAGGCAGACTCCGGGAGTTGGTGATGGACAGGGAGGCCTGGCATCCTGTGGTTCATGGAGTTGCAAAGAGTCAGACACGACAGAGCGACTGAAGTGAACTGAATTTTACTCTGTCTCTGATCTAGAAGGCCAAGGTGGTAATTTCTTATTTCATTGCTAGCTAATGATTATTCAAATAATGTGTGTGTGTGGTGGGAGGGTTTACATGATAAGAAGGCTCAAAAAGAGAAATCAAGGACGTTTCCATCTTCTATCTCTGTCGTCACTTGCCCACCACAGGGAGGAATAATTCTGTTCTAGAAAGGTGTTTCTTTCTATTGTTTTCTTCCTTTTTCTTTTTTCAAACTTTTCATTTCCATTGATAGAGGAGCCTCGTGGACTAGAGCCCATGGGGGTCACAAAGAGTTGGACACGACTGAGAAACTGAGCATATAGCCAATTAACAATGGTGTGACAGTTTCAGGTGAGCAGTGAGGGGACTCAAGTCATGCATATACATATATCCATTTTTCCCCAAACTCCCCTCCCATCCAGGCTGCCACATAACATTGAGCAGAGCTCCATGTGCTATACAGTAGGTCTTGGTTAGTTATCCTTTTTAAATATACAGCAGTGTGCACACGTCCATCTCAAACTCCCTAACTATCCCTTTCCCCCATCATTCCCTCCAGCAACCATAAGTTTGTTCTCTAAGTCTGTGAGTCTTTTTCTGTTTTATAAGTAACATTGTTAGTACAGTATTCTGATTCTAAAAAGATCTTGCAAAAACAAGCAAAAAATAGGTAGCATATTTCTCTCTATTCTGTAAAATTAAAGGTCCATAATGAATAAAAACCATGTGGTATATTTTTTCAGTAGCATCAGGTGGTGGTCTGTGTCATAACTAAGCAATATCTAAGTGTTATCACTATTCAGAAAAGTAGAGGAACCATATACCACCAGTGGTAAAGTTCAGGGATCACCTTATAGATTCAGAAAATGCTCAAATTATTTCCATAAGAATCACTAACTAATTTAAGTAAAAATTTCAGACATGATTCAATTGCTAAAATAATTCACAAGTGCCAAAATAACAATGCTTATGAATCTTTGGTTTAGTCCAGGAAAAGGACATTATATAGTAATAGCACTAAAGAAGGAATATGCACTTCAGACAAAGGCAACCTCACAGCAATGTTCAAAAAGGCTGAATGGGGTTCATATTCACTTCTCTCTACCAGGGTCATAGTGCTATTCTGTCTCTCTATGATTAGGAAGCAACTGTTAGAACTGGACATGGAACAACAGCCTGTTTCCAAATAGGAAAAGGAGTACATCAAGGCTGTATACTGTCACTCTGCTTATTTAACTTATATGCAGAGTACATCATGAGAAACACTGGACTGAAAGAAACACAAGCTGGAATCAAGATTGCCAGGAGAAATATCAATAAATGCGGATATGCAGATGACACCATCCTTATGGCAGAAAGTGAAGAAGAACTAAAAAGCCTCTTGACGAAAGTGAAGGAGGAGAGAGAAAATGTGGGTTAAAGCTCAACATTCAGAAAACAAAGATCATGGTACCCAGTCCCGTCATTTCATGGGAAGTATATGGGGAAACACTGGAAACAGTGTCAGACTTTATTTTGGGGAGCTCCAAAATCACTGCAGATGGTGACTGCAGCCATGAAATTAAAAGACGCTTACTCCTTGGAAGAAAAGTTATGACCAACCTAGACAGCATATTCAAAAGCAGAGACATTACTTTGCCAACTAAGGTCTGTCTAGTCAAGGCTATGGTTTTTTCCAGTAGTCATGTATGGATGTGAGTTGGACTGTGAAGAAAGCTGAGTGCTGAAGAATCGATGCTTTTGAACTGTAGTGTTGGAGAAGACTCTTGAGAGTCCCTTGGACTTTGAATAGATCCAACCAGTCCATCCTAAAGATGACCAGTCCTGGGTGTTCATTAGAAAGACTGATGTTGAAGCTGAAACTTCAATACTTGGGCCGCCTCATGTGAAGAGCTGAATTATTGGAAAAGACCCTGATGCTGGGAGGGACAGGGGGCAGAAGGAGAAAGGGACAACAGAGGATGAGACGGTTGGATGACATCACCGACTCAATGGACATGGGTTTGGGTGGACTCCAGGAGTTGGTGAGGGACAGGGAGGCCAGGCATGCTGCGGTTCATGGAGTCGCAAACAGTCGGACACGACTGAGTGACTGAACTGAACTAAACTCTAAGATTTAACTCCATAATGTTAAATTTAAAAATCTATTGTATTGAGATGGAGTAAGCAAACATATATTGTTAAAATAAAAATATCTGAATTGCTGTAGAGAAATAGAAAGTCTGGGAGATACGATTAAAAAACAAACAGTGATTGCTGGTGGAAACAGATAGGCTAAGAGACAGGCTTAAGATTTGTTTATTTTTCTTTATATATACCTGTATTGTTAAAATTATTTTTCCTGATTGCTTAGTATGTGATGTTATATGCATATTAAAGCCATTAAACATCTGATAAGAACACATTAAGCACAGAGGCAGTACAAAAATTAAGAGAAGTTCATAACTCTGATGTCTATGTCAGAAAGTACTTAAGTTCTGGTATCATTTGTATACACATTTCACAGTGCAGTACTGAGAAGAGATAGGGGCTAGACAGGATCTAAGATTCCTAGACTTACTGAATTGCTTAGACTTTATTTTGTAGATGATGGAGAGCGATTTTTAGATCCTAGCTAAAAGAGGAGGGAGTCACTCTCTCAAATAAGCTTATATTTTCAAATTGAGAAAGCCAGATAGCTACTAAGAGCTGTTGGAAGTGATAATGAAATGTGAGGTGGGAAGCGGGTCAAGAACCAAGACAAGAAGGTTATGGAAATAGTCAGATGAGAAAAGCTGAGGACCTTAATATGGCGATGAGAGTAGGTCGCAGAGATGAATAATGCTGGACGTGTTAAGTTTCCACGACTGTGTGCCATTGGTGTGGCTACGTTGAGCAAGTTGTTGCAAAGTGAAGGTCAATAATATAAATAATGATACAGCCTTTCCCAGCCCATAACTATTAACTGAAGTCACTTGTAGAGTAAATGAAATCGTCTCTGTGAGAAAGAAGGACAGTAAGACCAGAGCAGAATCCTGGGAAGTACTACTTAATTGTGCTCAGCTGAGAAAATAAAGCTCCATGAAATGGAACAGAATGGGATAGAAGGGAACAGAAGTATCACAAAGAAAAACTAAGAATAACTCAGTATTATATGTAGAAACATTCCAGGAATAATCTGAAGATTAACAAGCATGAAAAGTTTTAATTAGAGTATTTAGCTACATATCTCATGCTTTCACACTTTTATGTCTACAGTCTAAATGAAAAGGTTTAATTACTAATTAAACTTTGACATTTACCTCAGTTAATTTCCACAAGTAACGTGTATTTTAACAAAATCAATAGATAAAGGGACCATCAGTCGCTAGATGACTATACATATTCCATTTCAACAAGTGCATCTACTATGATTGCTGCCTAAATATGTTAGGATAAATAAGCACTTAGATTCTCTACCTAGTTTTCCCTAAAGGTAAAATCTCCCAGAGGATAATGTTTAGAATCAAGAATACCCATTAAATTTAATTAGGTTAATCTACATGAGGCAATTAGCATAATTAATTTCAATTTTGAAGTGCCTCAAACAGAGGCAGTGTTTGCATATTTTGAAAGAGAACTTCAATGATAACAAAGAAGAAAATAAGTAAAGGGCCCATGTTTGAATATTAGAAAAATAACCCAAAGTAATTTACAATAAAATTGCATATGTAAGATTTGTTTTATTAAAATTTATGTTTTAATAAAAATTTTTCAGAATAAATGTACCTCCTCAAGTTTTATTCTATCTTAGGATGATGGTTATTTATTTCTCAGAACTATCTGAGAATTTTATTTTGTTAAAATGTATTGGTGTAAAAACTAAGCATGTAACTTGAAATATATTTGTTGGAGTAAAGGTACTTAGTACACAGTATCTGAGTTAATTTTGCAAAAGCATCCAACTCAGTTTTACTCAAAACCTTAAATAAAGAACTACTAATACACTATATTGAGATATTCAGTGTTATACAGCTGTGATCAAGACAAAGACATACACAAATTAACATCTTTGATGTTAAGATGCATCTTATAAACTGGCAGATTATTTTTCCTCTTTGTTTTTGGTATAAAACACTGGTGGTTCAGAAAATTGATAGATTAAATAAAGTATGACAGTTAGCAAGGCAATTCCCACTCTAAATTTATACTGCAAAGGTGTAAGCTACCTGTTCTATAATGTTGTACATTATTCTTTTATTTTAAAAAGCTACATAAAATATAATCAAACTATAAATCATAATAAAACTTAAAATATAGACCATATAATGATAATCCATGTCAAGAAACAGATCACCGTTAGCCTAAAACTTTTTGTGAGTCTTCTCCCCTCCCTTTCTTGTAGACACAGTATCTTGACTTCTATGAGACTCTCTTCCTTTTAAAAAATCTTTAGCATCACTTATGTTCTCTAGAAATTTAAGCCTCCTTTTACTCAGTTTTCAATAATTACAAAATGAAATCCTATCAAATGTTTTGTTTTACCTGGGTTTTTGTGTTCAATATTGTGAATGTGAGATTAAATCATCTCTTGGAACATATAGGACAAATAGTTTTTTGAGAATAAGTTGTCACCCTGATATTACATCATTACAAAATGCTTTAGTATTTGTTTCTAAAATATAGACATTCTTCTAAATAGCGACAATATACTCATTAAAATTAGAAATGTAAAGTTGATACATTACTAGTATCTAATCCTCAGAGGTTATTAAAGTTTTGGCAAATGTCCAAAAATGTCTTACTGCCGTTTAGGATTACATGTTACATTTGAATGTCAAGTCTTTCCTTCTTCAGTTTGGAAGGCTTGCCTGATGATTCCTTATAGTTAGATTCAGGTCTTAAACCTCTGTTAGAAATATCACAGAAGTGATGCCATATTCTCATTGCATCCATAAGGTAGAGCATAATTTTTATTTGTTCTGATGATAATTGTATTTGTCTGATGCCACTTACTTGGGTCACTTGAATAAGTTGGTATCCGACAAGTTTCTCCACTGTAGAATTATCAATATTTTGCTCTTTTTAAAAAATTAATAAGTATTTTGTGGGGTTGTTGTTCAGTCACTCAGTCATGTCTGACTCTGTGATACAATGGACTGCAGCACAAAGGCTTCCCTCCTTCATCATCTCACTGAGCTTGCTCAAACTTCTATCCATTGAGTCGATGATGTCATCCAACCATCTTGTCCTCTGTCATCCCCTTCTCCTACTGCCTCTATCTTTCCCAGCATCAGGGTTTTTTCTAATGAGTTAGCTCTTCGCATCAGGTGGTCAAAGTATTAGAGCTTCAGTTTCAGCATCAATCCTTTCAATAATTGATTTTCTTTAGGATTAATTGGTTGGATCTCCTTGCAGTCAAAGGGACTTTCAAGAGTCTTCTCCAACACCACAGTTCAAAAGCATCAGTTCTTCAACACTCAACCTTCTTTAAGATCCAACAATCACATCCATATGTGACTATTGGAAAAACCATAGCTTTGATTATATGGACATTTGTCGGCAAAGTAATGTATCTGCTTTTTAACACACTGTCAGGGATCATCATAGCTTTTCTTCCAAGGACATCTTTTAATCACATGGCTGTGACTGTCATCTGCAGTGATTTTGGACCCCAAGAAAATAAAGTCTGTCATCTTTTCCACTGTTCCCTCATCTATATGCCATGAAGTGATGGGACCAGATGTCATGATATATGTGCTTTCATTCACTAATGCTGAAGAAGCTGAAGCTGTACAGTACTATGAAGACCTACAAGACCTTTTAGAACTAACACCAGAAAAAGAGATCCTTCACATTATAAGGGATTGGAATGCAAAAGTAGGAAATCAAGAGACACCTGGAGTAACAGGAAAGTTTGGCCTTGGAGTACAAAATGAAGCAGGGTAAAGGCTAACAGAGTTCTACCAAAAGGACACACTGGTCATAGCAAACACCCTCTTCCAATAACAAAAGAGACTACTCTATACATGGACATAGCCAGATGGTCAACACCGAAATCAGATTGATTATATTCTTTGCAGTCAAAGATAGAGAAGCTCTCTACAGTCAGCAAAAACAAAACCAGAAGCTGACTGTGGCCCAGATCATGAACTCCTTATTGCAAAACTCAGACTTAAATTGAAGAAAGTATGGAAAACCACTGAGCAATTCAGGTATGACCTAAATCAAATCCCTTACCATTACACAGTGGAAGTGACAAATAGATTCAAGGGGTTAGTTCTGATAGAGTGCCTGAAGGACTATGGACAGAGGTTTGTCACATTGTACAGGAGGTGGTGATAAAAACAATACTCAAGAAAAAGAAATGCAAAAAGGTAAAACAGTTGTCTAAGGAGGCCTTATAAACAGCTGAGAAAAGAAAAGAAGTGAAAGGCAAAGGAGAAAAGGAAAGATATACTCATCTGAAAGCAGAGTTCCAAAGAATAGTAAGGAGAGATAAGAAAGCCTTTTTAAGTGAACAATGCAAAGAAATAGAGGAAAACAATAGAACGGGAAAGAGTAGAGATTTCTTCAAGAAAATTAGAGATACAAAGGGAAAATATCATGCAAAGATAGACACAGTAAAGGACAGAAAGGATATAGATCTAACAGAAGCAGATGATACTGAGAAGAGGTGGCAAGAATACACAGAAGGGCTATACAAAAAATGATCTTAATGACCCAGATAACCATGATGGTGTGATCACTCACTTAAAGCAGACATCTTGGAGTATGAAGTCAAGTGGGCCTTAGGAAGAATCACTGCAAACAAAGCTAGTGGTGGTGATGGAATTCCAGTTGAGATATTTCAAATCCTAAAAGATGTTAAAGCACTGCGCTCAATATGCCAGTAAGTTAGGGAAACTCAGCAGTGGCCAAAGGACTGAAAAGGTTAGTTTTCATTCCAAAGCCAAAGAAGGGCAGTGCCAAAGAATGTTCAAACTACTGCACAATTGCACTCATCTCCCATGCTAGCAAAGTAATGCTCAAAATTCTCCATGCTAGGCTTTAACAGTACATTAACTGAGAACTCTCAGATGTTCAAGCTGAATTTAGAAAAGGCAGCAAAACCAGAGATCAAATTACCAACATCCATTAGATCATCAAAAAAGCAAAAGAATTACAGAAAAAAATCTACTTCTGCTTCACTGAATATGCGAAAACCTTTTTTGTGTGGATCATAACAATTCTTCAAGAGATGGGAATACCAGACCACTCAACTTGCTTCCTGAGAAGCCTGTATGCAGGTCAAGAAGGAACAGTTAGAACCAGACATAGAACACCAGATTGGTTCAAAATTGGGAAAAGAGTACATCAAAGCTGTCACCCTGCTTATTTAACTTCAATGCAGAGTACATCATGAATGATACCAGGCTTGATGAAGCACAAGCTGGAGTCAAGATTTCCAGGAGAAAAATCAATAAGCTCAGATATGCAGGTGACACCACTTTGATGGCAGAAAGTGAAGAGGAATTGAAGAGTTCCTTGATGAAGATGAAAGAGCAGAGTGAAAAAGTTGCCTTAAGAGTCAACATTTTGTGGGGAAGCAACTTCAGATTATCCACTTAAGAGATTATTTTTACTTAACAAGCATATATTACACATATTTATACAGTCCATTCCCTCAATATGATCCTTCATGCTGTGAACTTTCAAAGATGCAAGCACGTGCATCTGGTTTCAGCCAGGAACCTGTACGTGTGCCATCAACGTCAGGTTTGAGTGAAAGTGCAGCTTGCCCTCCATCTCCTATTGCTAACGATCCTTCAGTTCTACCATCTTTCACCTCTTCTGCCTCCTCCAGTCAGTCAGTAACTCTTCTTGACTGTCCACTTAATGCCAGCCCCAGTACTGCTGTTGGTACCAAACTACTGTACTTTCCAAGACACTGAACTGTAAGATTAAAATATTTTATTTATTTTCTGTGTTTTTTATGCATTATTTGCATGAAAAGTATTATAAATCTGTTACAGTTCAGTACTAAATAGCCTATCATATTAGTTGGGTACTAGGTTAACTGTGCTGGACTTACAAATAAATTGGACTTATGAAAGTGCTCTAGGAAGGGAACTTATTTGTAGGTAAGGGACATAGCATAAACAGATAGCTAGAACTAAGTAGACTGATACAGAAGTACTAGTAAAGTTCATTCTAGTTTTGTTCCTTTCAATATGTGTAGCTCAGTAACCTCAGATATGTGGATGACACTACCCTTATGATAGAAAGTGAAGATGAATTGAAGAGCCTCTTGATGACAGTAAAAGAGGAGAGAGAAAAAGCTGGTTTCAAACTCAACATTTAATGAACTAAGATCATGGCATCCAGCCCCATCACTTCATGGCAAATAGATGAGGAAATAATGGAAACAGTGACAGACTTTATTTTCTTGGGCTCCAAAATCACTGCAGATGGTGACAGCAGCCATGAAATTAAAAGACGCTTTCTCCTTGGAAAAAAAGCTATGACCAACCTAGACAGTATATTAAAAAGCAGACATTATTTTGCCCACAAAGTCCATCTAGTCAAAGCTACAGTTTTTCCAGTAGTCATGTATGGATGTGAGCACTGGACCATAAAGTAGGCTGAGTATTGAAGAACTGATACTTTTGAACTGTGGTGTTGGAGAAGACTCTTGAAAGTCCCTTGGACTGCAAGGAGATCCAACCAGTCCATCCTAAAGGAAATCAGTCCTCAATATTCACTGGAAAGACTAATGCTGAAGCTGAAGCTCCAATATTTTGGCCACTTGATGTGAAGAAATGAGTCATTGGAAAAGACCGTGACACTAGGAAAGATCGAAGGCAGGTGGAGAAGGGGACGACAGAGGATGAGATGATTGGATGGCATCACTGACTCAATAGACATGAGTTTGAGCAAGCTCTGGGAGTTGGTGGAGGACAGGGAAGCCTGGAGTACTGCAGTCCATGGGGTCACAAACAGTCGGACAAGACTTAATGGTTGAACTGAACTGATAGTTGTAACTTCTTTTTATACAGTAAAATATTGGATCTCATATCCTTAATTATATATATTTTTGATCTTCTCTCCTTCCCTCTCACCTCACTTTCCTCTAGAACCCTACAACAGATCACATTTGTAAGGACACTCTCCCAAACTTGCTCAGGTTTTGTTGCACCACACCACACTCTCACTTCTTGTCAAAATAGTACAGTAACTTCTCAGATGCTCCACACAACTTCCTCTATTATAAATATCTCACATCAGTATTGCACATTTGTTACAGCTAATGCACTGATACTGAGCATTATTTCAAAGTCCATATTTATTAAGATATTCTTAATTTTAAATAATTTCCTTTTTCTCTCCCAAATCTGGTCCCAGACACTAAATTTCATTAATAGCCATGTCTGTTCCGGCTCCTCTTGGCTATGAGAGTTTTTCAGACTTTCGTTGCTTTTGATGACTTAGACAATTTTGAAGAGTGATTCTTTTATAACTGGTCACACGCCTTTTAGATTAACCTTCAACTGTGATTTTTCTGATGCTCTTCTCATGATTAGACTAGGGTTATGCAGTCTGGGGGAGGAAGAACACAGAATGCTATGTCATCAAATAATATTAAGCGCACATACTGCCAAGATGACTTACTGATATTGATACTGACCTTGATCCTTTGACTAAGATGGTCGTGGCCAGATTTCTCCACTGCAAAGTCACTTTCTCCTCGCTTTCCACATTGTGCTCTTGGCAAAAAAAAAAAAAAAAAAAATCACTATACACAGCCTAAAATGAGTGAAAAGTTATATTCCACCTCCTTCAGGGGCAAGAATCTACATAAATTACTTGAATTTCTTCTGCACAGAGATCTGTCAATTTTTCCAATTTATCTACTCACTCATTTATATCAGTAAGGATTTACGGATATTTATTTTATGTTTTAAGCTACAATCTAATGTTTTAATTTACATTTTCTCAAATTGTCTCAGGCTTGGTTTTTGAGAGCTCTTTCTTTCTGTTGGTTCCTTGGTCTCTTATTCTTTAACATACCCCCATCACTCACCAGGGGTTCCTTCCTTTCTTTCTCTTTTTCTCCCTTCCTCCCTCCCTTCTTTCCTCTCTTTCTTCCTTTCTTTTTTGGAACACTTCATGGCAATACAAGATCCAAAGGATCATCTACATTTCCTTCCCCAATCCTAGAATCAGTCCTTTCTTTTTAAGAATTTTGCTTTCTTTTATTGATGAATAGTATCAGAAACCAAGACTTGAGTGTTAAGTGTTATTGCTACCGGTGTGCCATTTTTTTCTCAGCTCTCTCTGTTGATAAAGCATGAAAATAATATATGTGTATACCAACTCATGAGTGTGTGTGTGTGTGTGTGTGTGTGTGTGTATTTCTATATATAACCATTTGTGTCTATGTCTATTCAAAATTAATTGAGTTGATGCAATGTCTCTAACTGTAATTCATTACCATATGGATTATTCTAGCCTTCTCCCCTCACTTATCTGTAACCTATCAAACAAACCCTCAATCATAAATGATTTGGGGAAGCTAGCTCATTATTTCAGAGAAGGCAATGGCACCCCACTCCAGTACTCTTGCCTGGAGGAGCCTGGTAGGCTGCAGTCCATGGGGTTGCTAAGAGTTGGATATGATTGAGCAACTTGACTTTCACTTTTCACTTTCATGCATTGGAGAAGGGAATGGCAACCCACTCCAGTGTTCTTGCCTGGAGAATCCCAGGGATGGGGGAGCCTGATGGGCTGCCGTCTCTGGGGTTGCATGGAGTTGGACACGACTGAAGCGACTTAGCAGCAGCAGCAGCAGCATGACTACAACAGTGAGAAACCCCTTTCTCATCATCTATCGCCTATTTAATTAATTGTTCAGTCTTAATATATATACAGCAGTTTTAGAATTTCTAACCCACAGAGTAGAATAAGACTATAGGGTTATTTTTGCCCCTAGTTTTACCTATTCCCCTTAATTTCAAAGTTAGGTCAGCATCTTTTCCTTATTCCATTCAGTGAGTTTGTTTCATAAACTTATTACACAGTTCAATTATTTTATCACATTATAAATTCTATCCTGGGATCATTTGACATTTAAAATTACTTTTTAAAATTTGCACATGTTAAAATTTATTCTTCATGCTGTAAAGTTCGATGGATTTTTACAAAGGTATAGTACTGTGTGTCCACTATTGTAGTATACAGAATGGTTTTACTTTCCTAAATAAACTCTGTGCTTCACATATTTGATCCTCTTGTAGTCCCCTGAAGCCTTGGCAACCACTGATCTTTTTATCATCTCTATACTTCTGCCAATCTCAATATGTCATACAATTGGAATTCTATAGTACGTCACCATTTCAAATTGGCTTCTTTTACTTAATGTGCATTTAAGATCGTTCTAAGTCTTTTTTGTAGCTTTATAGCTCACTTATTTTTTACTGCTGCATAATATTCCACTTCACAGATATGTCAAAGTTCATTTAACATATCTTATTGAGGGATATTTGGTTGCTTCCAAGTTTTTATGATTATCAATAAAGCTGGTGTAAACTTTGCATGTATATATGTTTTCAAATCTGCTGAATAAATATCTGAGAAAGCAATTGTTGGATTGTACAATAATATTATGTTTAGCTTTGGAAGAAACTTCCTGTCTTCAAAAGTGGTTTTTATCAATTTTTATTATCACTAGCAATGAACGACAGTTTCTACTGCTCTGCATCCTCCTAAGATCTGGTATTTTAAGGTTTGTTTTGCTTTATCTATCTAATGATGTACAGTGGCATCTTCTTTTTGTTTTAATTTGCAATTCCTTGAACATTTTTCTATATACTTATTAGCTATTTATATACCTTGTTTGGTGAGGTATCTCTTCATATCTTTTACCCATTTTTCATTTTTTTATCCATTTTTGTAGAATGTTAAGTTATCTTTTGTATGTTTTGGATATAAGGACTTAATCAGATATGTGCTCAAGATATTTTCCTCAAGTCTTTAATGGTCTCTGATATTCTCAATGGTGTCTTTCAGAGACCAGAGGTTTTCAGTTTTAATAAGGTCCAAGTTATCAATGTGTCTCCTTCATAGATCATGTCCATATCTAAAGACTTATCATCAAATTTAAGGTTACATAGTATTTACCTTTATAAGTTTTTTATTTAATTTATTTATTTTACTTTACAATATTGTATTGGTTTTAGAAGTTGTGTAGAGTTGTATTTCATATTTACATATATAACTAGGATCCTACTAGAGTTATTTGTAATTAACATCTGTGTCTAGATTTATTTATATATTTATTGCATATGAAATATAGCATAGTTTACATACTGGAGCTGAGGTGTAAAATATGTCCCAGGGTACATTTTTGAGTAAAAAAGCAAGGAGTGAAGTCATGGGTATAGTTTGCTACTTTATGCACATAAAGTTAAAATATATATGTCTATCCATTCATTCAAATATAATGAATGATATAAAACAAACTGATCATGTATGAAAAAGAGGGGCCAATAGTGAGTTAAACATACACAATCAATAGGGGTAAATATATATGCCACATGTATATCATATATATACACATACATTAGTATTCAAACCATATATACATATAAAATATTTAAAATATTAACAGAAAACCAAGTAAATTATTTTAATAATTTAAAATATTAATATAAAATCAAATAAATTATTTTCATTTTCCAAATGCTATTTACTTTCTGTGTAAATATTTCTCACTTTATCTTTTCTCTTGTCTCACTATTAACTTTTTCTCTGATAACGTACAATTTTTGAATTTGGGATACTGTTGTGATACTCTCTGTAACAACTATTGAGTTTCTGAAGATGTCTCTGACTTGGGTCACTCTTTTTGTATCTTCCACAAGATATTCTGGCATCAGGAACAGAATCATAGAAATTGTAGTTCTTGTATATAATCACCTTGAACTATAGGGCAATGATAAAAGTTAGATAGATGGTCCAAAATGGATTATGTGCTCTCTCTGTAAATGAAATAACAGTGAGGTTGGCCTATTTACATGTACATAAATATGATGCGAGCATTAATATATCTTACCAACTTTGGGGTGACACTTAGAAGCTTCTAGAACAAGTCGCACTATTGTTGAGATATCATGACTATTTCCTAAGGATCAAACATTCAAAATAATGTTTAATTTAGCAAAGAAAACAGTTTATAGTTTATAATATTGAAAGTAACTATTTCTAAGGATTCTAAAATTAACTAGTAAATCTAAATCTTTGTTTTCAGTGAGGTTAAATATGTCTCTAACACTTAATACACAAGAAAAATGATTGACTTTTATGTGCTTAGTGCTAGCCCTAATATTTTGTTATTGATTTCTTCATGAAAAGAAACATCAGTTTATTTTTTCAAGTATAAATTAGTTTAAAGTCATATTTCAAATACAAAAAGTTGAAGAGGAAAATATTATTTCAGGCATGACAGTTTAGATAGCATATCCTCTTTCTTATCCTGCTCAGTTAAGGCTGCCTTACAATCTAAAGTGAAAGCTTCAGATACACTTTATAACTGAACAATGCTAAGCAACATGCATTTCTCTCACATCAAGTTGATAGCACACATAATACATATCATCTTGTATTACTTATAATGGTATATTATAACCTGGATATTTCCCAGGTTAGTTTATAAAGGAAGGAAAGACATTGTTTTCACATACATTTTTTTAAATTTATTTAAATTGATGCTATCAGCTACAAATTGGCACTTGCCAAGAGCATTTGCCAGCAACTGAACAACAACAACCAGGGCATTTGCCATCTGCCTCTTCAGAGACTGAAACCTGTGCTTCTGCAGAGGGCTTGATTGCACCAAGCTGCCCCTTCACCAAAATCTTATATATGGACCTTCCCCCATGGCCAATCTCTCAGAGTTATCTGAGGTACTATCTCCCCAGCTACAGTCCTCATTTTGCCCCAAGTAAAACTTACCTCTCAACTCTCACATTGTATATCATTTAGTCGACAATGCAAATTTTTAACATAGTACATAAGGCTGAGTAAAGATAACTATAGAGTCCATGGAATAAAATGAGCCACGTGTTTTAGGAAACTCCCCAAAAGATGGTTGAGTGGTCTTTTTCAAAGGTGCATACTCTGTGTGAAGCTATGCTTTATAGCTTAAACCTATTTTATTTTGACATTGGTAGGCAATAAGAATATCTAGTCATAGACTTCTTTGATTAATAGACAATATAGATTTATCTCTGTCTATAGATAATAGATTATTTATTAGATATAGATAATAGACACTATTGATAGACTTTGATCATTGTAAAGTCAGACTGTAATTAACCTCAATTTTTAAAGTCTTTATAGGTTTCATTCTTAAATCTTGAATACTAGATTTAAGACAAAGAGGGACTGAAAGATACAATTCAACTCAGCAGACATGCACTGAGTGATGACTTTTTGACAGGTAAAACAGCAAACACTAGAACTAGAAAGCTGAATGTGGTGGGGCCTAACTCTACACTCTAAGTGATATATTGGCAACTTGAGCAAAGTATTTTGAAAGCACAGAAAAGACAGCAGTCATTACTTCAAATCTGGAATTTTCATTTTGAGCTATATTTTAAAGGATGGGTAGGGCTTGGTGATGCAAAGAAGAAAACTGAATGTAGAATTCCATCTTCTTTTGCATGATTGTTTTTTTATCCCCCTCTATTCTTTTATTCCAGGTACTTTTCACCTATCACTTAGAAAACTGCTACAATATTATAAGTATTATAGAGTTCTTTGGTTTTGTACATGTCTGATTCACTATCACTCTGGTTGCAAGAGTTTAAAATATGTAGTTATCATATTTTTATATCTTATGACTTGTTATAACAGGAATAGTTGTTATAATTGTTATAACAAACCACATCTCTTACAGTTCCATCAAACAAAACCATATATATAAATGGTTTACATATATTATAACATAATTATATTGTATATATAAAGGAACTTCTCAGGTGGTATAGTGATAAAGAATCTGCCTGCCAATGCAGGAGATGTAGGAGACTCGGGTTCGATACTTGGTCAGGAAGATTCCCTGGAGTAGGAAATGGTAACCCACTCCAGTATTCTTGTCTGGAAAATTCCCTGGTCAGAGGAGTCTAGTGGGTTACAGTCATGGAATCACAGAGTCAGACGCGACCACACAGACATAGGGATGAAACAAATCACTCTTTTTTCCATCTTTTATAAAAGCTGACTTTCTGAAACAAGCAGAAGGTAGCGTGAAGGAGAATTTGTTTTTTCCTACACATTGTATGGTTTGTTCTACAGTATTTCCACTTGTAAAACAATTAATTATGATTTGCATTTGAGCCTCAAGCCTGCTCTTTTTAGTAAACAATCTCCTAGATTCTTATCAGTGATTGAAACAAATATTTTATTTTCATTTATTTCCATCTCAAGCTTGTTAAGATTCATTCAAAGGTATTTTATTAGGTATTTGGAAAAAGAAAGATATAGCTTGGATATTCCTGAATAATTTTTATGGTATCTTTATGAACTTGTCTCATTAATTGTATTGGCATAAATTATTAAGATAATTTGGCAAATTCAAAGAACAAGGAAAGAAAATAAAGTAAGATGTGGGGGAAAATATTTGGAAAATAAAGTGAAAGGGGGGAAATGGTATTAGAGTAACTAGCATTTATACCCACAATACTTTCCAAGAGGATTGTTATCAATATGGGTCTAATAATAAAAATATTACTGTGAAAATAGGCAAATGCTGACATGAATAAGTAACTCTAATATTATCATTCCAAGTAGCCCCAATCCAATTCCACCTTGGTTGCTTGGCTCTTTTATCAAATTCATTTACCTAAAATAATATACCCTTAACTATTTTCTACTAATGATTGATCCCATTTAAATTGCTCTCTCTTGGCTGTACACAGCCATAGTATAATTGATATTTCCTTATGTTACCACATCCCTAACATAGAATCCCTTAACAATAAAACAAACATCCACAGGCCATAGGTTAAACCATTTAGCATCTTTTTCACTTTTCCAGGAGTCAAAAGATACAAATGTGTGACCACTAATGAAAAAAGCATGTGTAATTATCAAGTAATTTACTTCAGTGATAATATCTGATTCATCTTCATAGCAGCCTTTCATTTGAGGAGTGTGACACGGAATAGGATATATAGATGTCAACTAAAGACAGATAAATTATTACCAATATTTGAAATTCTCATTTAGGAACAATCTGTGAGCTTGCTCTTTCTCAGGTGGGATCACTACACCTGCCAAAGAAGGCAATGATGTTTCTGAACCTATGATTATTTATAAGCACTTACAGCTTTTTCCTAACGCAAGTCAGTTTCCATGGAAACAGGAATTTTCTGTTGAAGTCTGACCTTTCCTATGCATAGTTTAGTTTTCACTGCTATGTGAGCAGTATTTTAGAAAGTATATGTGAATATATACATATATATGTATATACATATATACACATCCCAGAGTCCTTACAAAAAATACACAAAGCAGAAAGTAATTAAAAATGCTAAGCTTTAAAAATGCATTTGTTTACCTACTTTTGAAAATGTGACATTTCACTTCTTCAAGAGGATGGGAGTTTTACTTTAAGCCAGTGTTATAATGTTCACCAGTAAGCTGAAACAGGCAGAGAATTATTTTTGTTACTATTACAGGTAAAATTTTGCTAAGTAAATAGTAGAAGGAAATTAAGAGTTGTATGAGGAAACAATCTCTCAGTATATAGTGGATATGTACACATCATTTCTTTTTCAGTTGCAAAAGGATCAGGCATGCTAAATGATTTCCTAATGTCATGTATCAAGTATTTAAATGTAGGGTTCATGTCCTAGAGTTTCTAGAACATAAGTTTTTTTTAATTTCAGCTTTTAAAATTATGAATGAATGAAGCGATTAAATGGTAGAAAAATTACTAAAATATTAAGATTCCTCTAAATTTGGCTAAAGTATAAAGCTCAATAAATTATGGCTATGTCTTCATCTTTTTCTTCATCTGGAATGAATATTTTTAAAGTCTTTACTAGTTGTCATATTTTTGAAAGAAATCAATGGCTACAGCTTTAGCAATGTGGTAGTAAAAGAGAAAAAGTGATTTGTTAAAACCAGATTAGAATTTTACAAGAGAATCTCAGGAAGCAGATCATTATGACAATTATTACTAGAGCTTCATATTCAATAAATACAAATTAGCAAGTGTACTTGAAGTGAAATCATAAAATTATTTTGAAAAATACATCTAATTCTATTTACTAATTTTAACTTTGGACATGAATTTGAGCAACCTCTGGGAGATAGTAGAGGACAGAGGAGCCTGGAGGGCCAGAGTTCATGGAGTCGCAAAGAGTTGGACATGACTTAGCAACTGAATAACAATAACAATTTTAACTTCCAAGTAAATAATATAAAATAGCAGCCATTCCAAAATGAAGAAAATGTTCAACAAGGGGAAAAGTTACCTATCTAGGATGACAACCTCAAATATAATGGCAAAATACTAAAATAAAATTTAATAATGAATCAAATGTAAAATAAATGAGTTTGCACATTAGCTTGATAGAATAACCTTAAAAAGCCTTGAATCATAATGTAATTATGTAATCATAATTACATCATAATGTAATTTCATTTCTTTTAAGAAACAATTTTTAAAGTCACAAATTATAAAAACTATTGTATATTATTGTGTATTGCTTACTTCTTCAGTTTAATACTTTGAAATCATTAAAGACTTATTTTTTCATATTTATGATACAATTTTGAAACCATAGTGACAAATTCCTTCTCTCTTTCAAATCTATTTTATGGAGATGTCTAGTGCTGTCTTTGTCTTGCTTGTATATCTGTATAAGTCACTCTGAGGTAAATTCCTTCACTTTGAAATGAAAAGAAAGAAAGAAAGTGAAGTCACTCAGTCATGTCAGACTGTAGCCCACCAGGCTCCTCCATCCATGGGATTCTCCAGGCAAGAATACTGGAGTGGGTTGCCATTTCTTTCTCCAAGGGATCTTCTGGACTCAGGGATTGAATCCAGGTGTCCTGCATTGCAGGCAGACGCTTTAACCTCTGAGCCACCAGGGAAGACTCCAAATGAAAATATCCAAATTTATTTCTAGTTTTAAAAATCTATAAATAGAGTATTTGCAGAATAAAGTGAGGGGTCAATTTCTGTTGTTGTTTTAGTTGCTAAGTTGTGTCTGATTCTTCTGCCACCCCATGGACCATAGCTTTTCAGGCTTCTCTGTTCACGGGACTTTATAGGCAAGAATACTGGATGCTTGGGGCTGGTGTACTGGGATGACCCAGAGGGATGGTATGGGGAGGGAGGTGGGAGGAGGGTTCAGGATGGGAAACATGTTCACACCCGTGGCAGATTCATGTTGATGTATGGCAAAACCAATACAATATTGTAAAGTAAATAGCTTCCAATTAAAATAAATAAATTAAAAAAAAAAAAAAGAATACTGGAGTGGGTTGCCATTTTTTTCTCCAGGAGATCTTCCTGACCCAGGGATGGAACCCACATCTCTTGTACTGGCAGGTGGATTCTTTACCATGGAACCCCCTTGGAACCCCTAGAAGTCAATAGAAGCTCTCTCATAAATCACTCAACTATAAAAATTATCTAGAAAAAAAGCCAGATTTTTAAACCTGTGGAAATTGTCCTAAGGGCATAGAGAAAATTTAGAAACATTCATTCAAGTAAATCTTCAAAATCTCAGTAAAAGTAGCAAGAGCCTATGACATTTGAGCTACAACCACCTTCCCTCAACTTCCCTGTCTCTTGTTCATCTCAAGCTATATCTTATGAAAACTACTCTAGGAGTTCTAATCCAGGAAGCCACAGCCAAGAAGATAAATCCTCTCTCTTTCCTCAGATCCCACTCTGGGCTTTGGTTTCCAACTGAGGTTGAGGGTGGGAATAGAAATTCTATGCCAAGTGGATGTCATTGAAAGATTCCTTGTTCTAACTAGTTATTACTCATAGAGCAGAAGCAATTAGACTAGGGTGTAAGGAAGGACTGAAAGCATTCTCAAACCACAAAGAGATCATAAGAGTTAAAAGTCTCAGTGACATTAGAGACTTAAGAACAACTCTGATCAGCTACTGGATGAACAATAAACTACTCTGACATAGTTTTTATATTAATAGAATGAAAGCTTGTGCATATCCAAAATTCATATGTTGAAATTTCAATCCTCAACATGACTATAATAGAACATAAGGTCTTTATGGAAGCAACTATGGTTAAAGGAGGCAATAAGGGTGGAGCCCTGATCCAATAGGATTAGTGTCTTTTCCTTATGACAAGAGACAGTAGCGAGTGCTCTTTTTCCATCTCCCTCTCTCCTCTTTCTCTCTCTGTGCCATTGAGGACTCAGTGAAAAGATGTCCATCTACAAGCCAGGAAGAGAGCCCTAACTAGAAACTTACCCTGCAAGATTAGCTTAGACTTATCTGAGACAAACTTACTTGAGACACCCAGCCTCCAGAACTGTAAGAAATATATCTCTGTTATTTCAACCAGTCAGTCTATGGTAGCTTGCTGTGGCAGTCTGGGCAGACTATTACATAAAGGCAACCCATAGGAAACTAAGTTTAAAAATAAAATTGCACCCATCCTTGGCAGATTGGAAGACTGTGTGCATGGCCAAAATCATGCCTTCTCAGGAGTGACTGCAGAGGGACAATCCATGCTACCCATACTTGGCTGAACATGTGGCAAAAACATAAACTCCTTTAGCTGTGATTGCAGCTTCTGAGCTACACACATATCTAGTAGTCAAAATTAAAATTCTAACTGGCTAAGGAAGCTTAATACAATCTTTGAGTAATAAATGGCTTATGTTGATCCAGGGGCAACCCTTAGATAACCAGGATAAAAGATAAGAACAAGAAAAAACTCTGAGCGGAATATCAGCTGTCTCATAGCCATATTCCGGGGGCAGGGGAATAGACTTCAAAGAATCAGTTCAAGCACATCACTAAGCAAATAAATAAATGACCAGTCAAAAAAACAACAATATATCTCAGGAGTAGAGGGATCAATATCCTGTGTTGCTGCAACATATTATCTAACCACAAACTGAAAAAATAAATAAATAAACAACAGAAACTGCTTTTGAAGCTGCCCAGATGTTTCTGTCAGCAGACAAGACTTCAAAGCAGCCATTATAAATATATTCAAAGAATTAAAAGAAATTGTGTTTAAAAAATTGAAAGAAGATATGGTGACTATCTCATGAAATAGAAAATATCAATAAAGAAGTTGAAATTATTTTTTAAAAGAACCAAATGGAAATTCTTTAGTTGAAAACTACAATAACCAAAATGAAACATTAATAGATGTCATGAACACTAGTTTGGAGTCCACTAAAGAAAGATTCAGCAAAATTGAAGTCTGATCAAAAGATATTAGGTAATCTGAAGGACAGAATTAAGAAAAATTCACAGTACCAGAGTAATGTGAAGCACCATTAAACACATCAAGATACATAATGGGAGAGCCATAGAGAAGAGAGGAAAAAGAGCAGGAAATTATTAAAATAAATTATGGCTGAAAAGCTTCTCAAACTTGATGAAAATTATTAATTGACAAACCTGAGACATTTTGTGAACTCCAGGTTGGATAAATACAGAGATCCAAATTCAGAAACATCACAGTCAAATTGCTGATGTCAAAAGACACAGTATTAAGAGAAACTCAAAGAAAAATTGGAGAGAAAAGAGGCCAGAGGGGCAGTCCTAAGATGGCGGAGGACTAGGATGGGGAGACCACTTTTCCCCCACAAATTCATCAAAAGAACATTTAAACGCTGATTAAATTTCACAAAACAACTTCTGAATGCTGGTAGAGGACATCAGGAACCCAGAAAAGCAGCCCATTGTCTTCTAAAGGAGGTAGGAAAAAATATAAAAGAGAAAAAAAAGAGACAAAAGAGATAGGGAGGGAGCTCCGTCCCAGGAAAGGAGTCTTAAAAAGAGAGAAGTTTCCAAACACAAGGAAACACTCTCACTGCCAAGTCTGTGGTGAGCCTTGGAACCACAGAGGGCAACATAACTAGAAGGAAAAATAAATAAATAGTTAAAACCCACAGATTACTGCTGGGGTCCAGCCCCAGTGGATCCAGGGTAATTCAAAGCAGGGACAGAGTCAGCGTCTTAGAAAGGATTATTTAATTAGAAAAGAGAGATTAGGAAAGAATAATGTAGTAGGAAAATTAGTGGAGAAAGAGACTTAATAACTTGGTTTACGTGGAAAGCTAATAAAGTCTCAAGACAAGAAACTTGCACCACCTATATAGGACACCAGCACCCGCTTGAATAGCGGAGAGTGCCCCGCCTTGGGCTCCCTCTTGCATGGGTCTTAGAAACCAGGGCAAGTAAGTAGACATGGTGAGCCTCTACACTCCAGATGGGAATTCAGCCAGAAAAGAAGAGAGGGAGAAAAGACCACATGGGGTAAATCAGTATTTCCAGTGACTGGCCCATCCTTTATTGTTGAGGAAAGCTTTTTGTACTTTTGGTTTTACATAGAGATCAATAGATAATACAAAATTATGCAGGGCCAGCAGCCCTGACTCTTATTGAGACCAGGCTTTCTCTCTGCATACCTAGCTGTATACACAAGTCTTAGGTGATTTACATCATCTTCTGGCCAGGAGGCCTATTAGCATTTTATGGCCTTTTTCTGATAAGGGTCCATCAACCAGAAAACTTATTTGCCTTAAAAGTGTTGTTCTTACTAAAGTCTGGTGCCACTCTCAGAAAGCACTAATTAAGGTTACATTCTTATATAGCAAAGACACAACAATTTATAACAAAGAGAGAGGAATACAGTGATTTATAATAAAGAGAAAGTTCATTAACTCAAAAGTCTAGTGTTGCTAACATCAAAATCACTATATTCTTTTTTCTATATCCCAATTACATTGATTAATATCCTCCAGGTGCCTAAAAGATAAAGAATATGGAGGCTTGGCAGCAGTTATTGACTCAACAATGAAAACCCTCTATCAATATAATTTTTAGCTCTTTAAAAAAGGGGCTCTATATCTTTAAGATGTTTTAAGCTTTGTGCCTCTTGTGGTTGGGGGGCCATAAACAATTCACATGCGCAGTTGTAAAAATCCTGGTAAGGCAAGTTAGAGAGCCATCAGAGGGGTTTGAGCTGAAACACTCCTTTTATATGCAGGAGACTGTCAATTGGAGCTCTAAGTTAACTTTTTTCCAGAGAAACGTGGTGGGGGATAGCCCCCTGTTAATGTCAGAAGCGCAAGCAAAAAGCATAATGCAGTATGGTAGGCAGACTCTGGTTTTGGGGGTAGATGCTCGAGAAAATTCAGTGAGGCTCCCTTAAGGCCTGACTCGCCTTTCCCTATCGGACCCCTTAACCTCATGACCTTTGCCATGGACAGGACCCTCATGATGGCTGCCTGCAGATTACATGCCAAACAGTAACTCCCCCCAGCAGAGAAGCAGCGCAGACACCTGCACTCACCACTAGCAAGTGGGGGCTGGGTAGGGAGTGTGGGCTGCATTGCTTAGAGCAAGAACTGGGCCTGAATGCCCCAATGGCAATCTGAAAGAACTAACTTGAGATAGCAAACCAGACTATGGGATATCTGCCCTGAGAAAAGCCATAACCTAAGACACAGTCAGGACAGCTCACAGAACAAAGGATTGAACAATCGGCTGCAGACCATCCCCCTCCAGTGACAGGAAGCCAGAGCCAGAAAGGGGCAATCACAGCCCAAGAGAGACATTATCTAACAAACTGCAAGCAGGTTTTGTTGCTAACTAAGACTTCTTGGGGTTCTTGATGATAAATATCCACCTGAGAAGGTGTGCTGGTTGTACACCCAGAAAACCAAGTGGAAGGGATGGGGGAGGTGATAAGTCGCAGTGACTGTGCTCGTCAAACACCTGAGCTGCTGGGAAGGGCACAAAACATAAGCCCAACTGAGTCTGCACCTCTGAAGTCAACCTGAGTGCCTGAACATGAGTGGCTTATACCTGGGAGGTGCATGCAGCACAGAGCCGGCCTCAGATGGTTCCCAGGGGAACAACCTAGAGCCTGAACAGTGTGGGCAGGGAGGGAACATGTGCTGTGAGCAGGGGCAGTGGCTGAGACACTGTGAGCACAAACTACTGCTATTTGTTTGCAGCATCCCTCCCTCTCCACAGTGCGACTGAACAAGTGAGCCTAAAAAAGTGTACACCACCACCCCTTGTGTCAGGGTGGAAATCAGACACAAGAGACCAGCAAACAGAAGATGCTAAAACAGAGGGAACCGCCTTGGAAGTGACAGGAGCAATAGATTAAAACCTTATAGTTAGTACCGATCACACTGAAAGAGATGGGAATACACCACCTGACCTGCCTCTTGAGAAATCTGTATGTAGGTCAGGAAGAAACAGTTAGAACTGGACATGGAA
>SJYA01000346.1:0-31791 GCA_006410615.1 Neotragus moschatus | reverse complement strand
CTCATGATGTATTCTGCATATAAGTTAAATAAGCAGGGTGACAATATACAGCCTTGATGTACTCCTTTGGCTAATTCATGTTGACATTTGACAAAAAACAATAAAATTCTGTAAAGCAATTATTGTTCAATAAAATAATAAATTAAAAAAAAACCCAATAGCAGAAAGACAAATAATTCAATTTTAAAATGGGCAGAAGATGTGAATAGATATTTTTCCAAAGAAGATATTCAAATGACTAACCAGTTACATGAAAAGGTGCCCAATATCACTAATCATTAAAAAAACGCACATCGAAACCACAACAGATATCACCTCACACGTGTTAGAATGCCCATCACAAAAAAGACAAGAGATAAGCGTTGGTAAGGAAATGGAGAAAAGAAACATGCACTGCTGGTAGGAGTGTAAATCGGTACAACCACTATGAAAGTATAAAGGTTCTCCTAAAGGCAAAAATAGAACTATTGTCTGATCAAGGAACTCTACTTCTGAGCATATAGCCAAAAGAAATGAAAACAGGATCATGAAGAGATGTCTGCACTCCCATGTTCACTGCAGCATTATATACAATAGGCAAGACATGAAATCAGATGAGAAGTTAAAGAATACAGTCCATGGGGTTGCAAAGAGTCAGACTCAACTGAGTGATTAAAACCACCACCACAATCATTTTTTATTATTACCCATATTTTATTATTTTTCAGCCATAAAAAGAAGGAAATATAGCCACGGATGAACCTTGAGGTTATTAATGCTATGGGAAATAAGTCAGATGCAGAGAGACACATACAGTACTATCTCACTTACACATGAAATCTAACGCCACAGAAACAGAGACCAGATTGGTCGTTGACAGGAACAGAGGTTGGGGGCAGCCAATAGAGGAAATGGGTGAAGGTGGTAAAAGGGTGCAAACATCCAGTAAAAAGATGATTACTTTCTGGGGATATAATATACAGCATGGTGACTATAGCTAACAACACCCTGTGCTATATTTGAAAGTTGCTAAGAGAATAGATTTTAAACATTCTCAGCTCACACACACACAAAATTATAATTATGTGAAGTGATACATGTAAGTGATACATGGGAATCATTTTGCAATATCTACATATATGAAATCACTAGGTTGTACATCTTAGAATTAAACAATGTTATATTTCAGTTACATCCCAATAAGGCTAGGAAAAGTATTTCTTCCACCCAATTTTATGACTCAAAATAATGAATTATGTGTGAAAAAGCATGCATTTTGGCTTTGGAGAATAAAGTAAGTTTTGGGAAATCTAATCAAATGAACTCCCAAGACAGAATTAGGAGACAGCTCATAATATGCAATCAGTAACTCTCTAAAAGTGGATTCCATTTTTAATGTAGTACCTAACATCTACTGTAAAGGATGTTGGGCTAAATACATTTTTAACTGTCTCTTTTCTAATTTCCTTCAAAACATTTACATATAAGGATCAAAATGAAGGAAAAATACACTCAATTATGATTCTAATGTTCATGCTTTGTAGTCTCTCAGCCTTTTGAAATCCCATAATGTTTTATCATCTCAGTGGGTTTACAAGTGTCTCCTCAGATTTACAGTTTCCAGAATATTTTCTGCTCCTTCTGAGTTGTTATGAAATCTTTGTCATCAGTCTGTTAATTTTAAGGTTAATTAGAGATCCCATCTTTCTGAGGGTCTGGCAAAATGCACATGTGTTACCAGGGCAACGAGCCCACAGGGCGTTACATGCACATGTAGCTTTCTGAGGCTATGGGAGAGCAGAGAATTCAACCATTCAGCTTCCACAGCTCTAAGCTCACTGGAGTCTAATTTGATCCATAGAGTACCATACAAAGGAACACTGAGAGGAAAATTCCAATAAATTAAAGCTATGATTACAGTAGTTTAACTACACACTTAAGTTTAAAAATATTCATCAGAGCCTTGCAGCAGGGGTTACACAATGCTTGCACATCCTCAGTTTTGAGTGCCTGCGCATGTGTCCCTTGGGGATAGAGATCATGTTGAACCAGTTTTTGTATCCCCAAATCCCTACCAAAGCCAGGCGCACTGTAAGTCCTCAACACACTTGCTTTAACAAGTACACAAAGGGAGCCTCCTAAGTAAGGCACATCTCCAGCAGAATGTGTAGGGCATGAGAAATTGGAAAAGACAAATAAAAGCATTAGGTGCAAGGTGCTAACTAACCATACACTGTGGAAATGGATTACCCAGCTCACAGTAACTCCCAGGGCTCACTCTGGGAATGGCTGCCCATCACCCGGTCCCTTTCTTTGAACAATATAACATCTCCCCTCTCTCCCATACGTGCAATCTGAGTGGAAACTAACCTTATCTCCGTGGCCACACAGTACTTGGTTGAAGCCTAAGTCTGTGACAGAAATGAGTCCAGCCCTAGAACTTTTCAAACTGAAAATGACGGGAAGAATTGCTTTCACATTTTACAGTGGAGGAGAATAAATCACCAGCTGCAGAGAAACAAAGGCAAATGTTAGAGAGAAAAGAAAAAGTAGCTTCTAGATCTGATCATCTTGACTTACACCGCTGCCCTTCCAATTTTATGAACCAACAAATTCATCTCTTGCCCCAGTTAATTCAAATTGAGTTTCTATCATCTATTCTCAAGAAAGCCCTAACTTTTAAATGAGCGATCCTGCCTGCTGAGAACGGGAAGTGCCAGGCTGGAAGAAGCGGTGTGGTGAGAGAGGAGACTGTGTTTGAAAAGATCATCTGTTGCTGCTTGATTGGTATATGTTTTGTTTTTTATTAAAAAAAAAAAATGGCCTAGTGGGAGCCAGAAATGTTCCATATTTATCCCCCTCCCCCAAAAAAGCACATGTATAATTTCCTCATCAGAAACAGGCTGCCTTGTTTGTTAGACTCAGATGAGTCAGCTGAGAAAGTTATCCTGCAATCCTTTGTCACTTTCCTGGGGAAAATGAGAGCCCATGGGGACAGGCTAGAATTCCTGTAGGTTAAATTGGCCCAATTATGTAACTTGGGCCTTGGCAGTTATTCTCCCAAACTCATCATCAGACCTATTTAATTGAGACTTTGGTTCTATTCTACCTTCTTCAACAAATAGTGTTACCCAGTTGGCCTCAAATCTTTTCAACCTGACTTGCCTTCTCGTTTCATTGCTGTTTACCAAATTAATATATTAACTCTATGAATATATTACACTTCCATTTGGCCCAGCTCCTCCTCAGGTAACAATTTATTTTCCAGCCAACTTTATGTCCATTTTGCAACACTGAAATGCAATAAACAATCAACTCAAGTTTAGACAAAAAAGAAGCAGCATTTTTCCTCATTGAGAATGTTATCTGGAACATAAAAACCTTAAATAACTACCATTTACTAAAAGCCAAATGCTACATACATACCCTGTATTTCTCTCCTGTCCTCTCAATGGCCTTGGAAGATAAAGATTTTAAGACACACAGATGAGAAAATGAGAAAGCGGAAGGTAAAGGAACACAGGGGCTTCACTGGTGGCTCCGCGGTAAAGAATCGGCCTGCAATGGAGGAGACACGGGAGATGCAGGTTCTATCCCTAGGTCAGGAAGACTCCCCTGGAGGAGGAAATGGCAACTCGCTCCAGTATTCTTGTCTGGAAAATTCTATGGACAGAGGAGCCTGGAAGGCTACAGTCCAGGGGGTCACCAAGCGTCGGACACTACAGAGAGACTGACACACATGCACTAAGTAGCTCAACAGCTGTTTTGTCCAGGTGACCGCCAGGCTCCCGGCACCCTCCTGGGCACTACACACATAGAGTTACCTCATATCATGCTTGCAACCCACCAACAAATGTAGGACGATGATCCGCCTTATAAATAAGGAAAGTGGGCTCAGAGCAGTCACATACTTGGCCCAAAGTCAAAGCTGCTCAGTAATGGGGCCAGGATGGAGGGGCCAGGATGGAGGGGCCAGGATGGAGGAGCCAGGATGGAGGAGCAGGCCTCTTCCCCCCAGAAGCCTCATCCTTTCCACTGCTGGGTACTCCTGCTCCACAAGCTTTGTTTAGTTCAACTGCAACGTAAGCATGGACTGATAGAGGTCACTCTTTTAACCTTTCTTATGGGCCATAATCCACTTTAATGGGGAGGAAAAAAAAAAACTTTATTTTAAAAATTAAACTTCATGAAAGCTGTAGGACCCTTTATTCTAAAAGGAAGTTTTGGAAGAGGTAAGGCTGAGTGAGACATGCTGACATTCATTCATTTCAGAGCTATGACTCCTTAAGTTAATTGTGTTAAAATAAAATGCATGCTTTCCACATTTTAAGCTATATAAACAAAGTATGAATCACACTATCCAATTCCAAAAAAAAAATTTTTTTATTATCACTTAGAAGAATAAGTTAAAATAGTCCCAATATGTGTCCTAAGCCATGGATAAATGTGATAATGTTTCTTCTGACATACAGATAGCTAACGTACACATAAAAAGATGCTCAACATCAGTCATTGTCAGAGAAATGCAAATCAAAACCACAATGAGGTACCATCTCACACTGGTCAGAATGTTTGCCATCAAAAAGTCTACAAACAATAAATGCTGGAGAGAGCGTAGGAAAGGGAGCTCTTTTATACTGTTGATGGGAATGCAAACTAGTACAGCCACTATGGAGAAAAGTGTAGAGATTCCTAAGAAAACTGGAAATAGAACTGCCTTGCNCACTGGTCAGAATGTTTGCCATCAAAAAGTCTACAAACAATAAATGCTGGAGAGAGCGTAGGAAAGGGAGCTCTTTTATACTGTTGATGGGAATGCAAACTAGTACAGCCACTATGGAGAAAAGTGTAGAGATTCCTAAGAAAACTGGAAATAGAACTGCCTTGCTGCTGCTGCTGCTGCTGCTGCTGCTGCTAAGTCACTTCAGTCGTGTCCAACTCTGTGCAACCCCATAGACGGCAGCCCACTAGGCTCACCTGTCCCTGTGACTCTCCAGGCAAGAATACTGGAGTGGGTTGCCATTTCCTTCTCCAGTGCATGAAAGTTAAAAGTGAAAGTGAAGCCGCTCAGTTGAACTTCCTCACGACCCAGCAATCCCACTGCTGGGCATACACATGGACAAACACAGAAATGAAAGAGACACATGTACCCCCACTGTTCACTGCAGCACTGTTTACAATAGCTAGGACATGAAAGCAACCTAGATGTCCATCAGCAGACAAATGGATAAGGAAGTTGTGGTACATATACACAATGGAATATTACTCAGCTATAAAAAAAAGAATGCATCTGAGTCAGTTCTAATGAGGTGGATGAAACTGGAGCCTATTATATAAAGTGAAGTAAGTCAGAAAGAGAAGCACCAATATAACGTATTAGCACATATATAAGGAATTTAGAAAGACAATAACGATGACCCTGTATGCAAGACAGCAAAAGAACAGATGTAAGGAACAGACTTTTGGACTCTGTGGGAGAAGGTGAGGGTGGGATGATTTGAGAGAAAGCACTGAAACGTGTATATTACCATATGTGAAACAGATGACCAGTTCAAGTTTGATGCATGAAGCAGGGCACCCAAAGTTGGTGCACTGGGACAACCCCGAGGGATGGGTTGGGGAGGGAGGTGGGAGGGGGTTTCAAGATGGGGGACACATATACACCTGTGGCTAGTTCATGTCAATGTAAAACCTCCACAATACTGTGAAGTAATTAGACTCTAACTAAAATTAATTAATTAATTAAAAAGAAAACCACAGTGAGAAAGAAAAAGTTCCTTCTGATGGTCACCTTCAACTGAATTTTTTGGTATTATTAGCACTACAATATTTTTAATTGTAACTTATATTTGGGTCCCTAATTGTTGCCACACTACCTTCAAATTACACATGATACAGCAATAAGTAGAAGTCATTTTTTCCTATAGAAAATAGCCACACCCTAGGACTCCAAATAAAGGAAATAAACATTTCTAACTCTTACAATATATACCATAGTACATTCAAAGGCAAAAGAAATTCATATGCATCACTCAGATACAAGATGCCAAAACAATCTTTAGATTTTGGACATGAAGAAGGCTTATTCTCACAGTTTAATAATGATATTGAAAAAAACAAAATAGATATTGTTACTCTTGATGGTTAATTGTATTTTGAATATCTAAGAATGTTTTGAGTAAAATACATAAACAATGAGAGGATTTTGCTAACATTTGCTAACGTTTCCATTTTTATTAGTGTATGTGTTTTATTTTATTGTATTGCTGGGTTTTACTTTGTAATTTAATCCATATGTTAAAGGATATCATGACAGGGTCATAATGAAACTACAGGAGAACTACTATAAGCCAAAGGCTTGACAGCTCCACTGGACATGGAGCTGGATGCAAAACCCTGTGAGATTTTACGCTGTCTTGCTTTTAGAGAAAGGGTGCATCAGGTTTTACTTATTCAAGAGTTTGTTATGTTTAAATAGGTTGGAGCATTTGGCTATTGCTATTGTTGATCTTGTTTTAGAAGTTTAAAAAAAGAAAAGAGGGTATAGCAATGTTGCACAGCCATGGGGAAAATTTATTGGGCATTTTCCATGCTTAAGGGTCACTGGTACCTTTCAAAGCTCTTATCTTTGGAGAATTTGCCATATTCTCAGTCCACGCCAGGAGCTCATTTTTTCAGTTTCCTGTAAAGGAAACTTTACAGTCAGGGTAAAAGCTAGAAGATTTGGCTGTGACACTCAGAAGTAGTATTGCAAATCTTCAGTTCAAATGCCGTTGAAGAAACAAGCATTTCATAAGATCTGTTCTAATAAGGTGAGAGCAGCTGCATTTAGCTGTCAGAAGTAGCAGTGACAGAGGTCCAGCAATAGACTTTGTGGGATCTGTGCCTGGAAGCAACCATGGGGTTGCTAAGAAAGCAACCCTATGGTATGATATGGGTGATGTTTCCAACTCTGTAGCCTCCAAGTCTGATTCTGTCTCTCCCAGATACTCCATGAGCTATCTGATATCTTCAGTGAATTTTATTTTTCTGCTTAAATCAGCTATGTGTCCTTACATGGGAGCCCAAGAATACAGAGCCTAAAGTGAAAGCTGATATACTACTAACTTACTACTTGTGCCCTTATGATGATGAAGTTAATATGGTTGCAACTTTTCAGCATATTGGAAAAGAGAAACTAAAGAAAGTTAGCAATGTTTATTTGTGTAGTGGAGCTACAGTGAATTCTTTTTCCTAGCTTTTTCTCAATCTTCTTCAAATTAGTCTACATTTCTTTAGTATTAAACATTAATTTCTTTCATAATTTGAAAGAAATATATTTTAAATGTTGAAAGGAAATCAAGTCCTTGACATCTGCAGAAAGGGAAACACAGAACACAACCTGTCTCAGGTGACAGCTCATTTGGGGATTAACAGAAGAAAAGCTTCATCCAACTGGCCAGCATCTACATGAGTGAATGAATAACAAAATGGATACATGAATGGATGGAAGGATTATATGGGTATATTCCAATAGTGGACTTTTTTCCAAAGTTTTAACTATCAGAGTGAGACACTGTTGTGCCCAGAGTCCGAGTCCCCAGAACTGAGGGAATAAGACATCCACAGCAATGCAATAGTATGAAAGGGGTTTTACTGCTAGCTCGAGCTAGGGCCCAAGTCTCATCCAGGGCAGTGGAATCCAACAAGGGCCCCGAGCTCTTGGTCGTAGCTGCTTATATACAGGCAGTTCTTTGTCTTAGTAACAGGGTAGCTGGAATTACATAATTGGCTGAGGTTTGGTGCAAATGGGGACTCTCCTGATCAGTTCAAGGGTATAATTCCTGGAGACATGACTCAAGTTTAGTTCAAATGACTCAGATTTTAGTTCAAGGGTATAACTTCCGGAAACATGACTCAAGTTTTATCTTTAGGCCTAGTGTAACTCACTGAGCCTGTCATGGCCAGAGTCTGGTCCCAACAGATACATATTCCAGGAGAGCAATTCCCTTCCATTTAGCACCCTACCTCATTTCTCTCCAAGAAAGGTTATGACTACCCATAGCTTGCTGCCAACAGAGGAATCATTCCCACCAAGTTTTTCTTCACCTACATAATGAAACCATACACACATGGCTAAGAACCAAGAAATAGCTCTCCACCTTGCAGGTGCTTGGCAATAACCCTCAGGACTAAAATTCCCTTTAACAGAGATTAATACTTTAGTAACTTGTAGAATCCTGAACTTGATTTTATGCCATTGGCTTCTCCTTACCCATCACTGTCACTAAACCAGCACTGAGGAGGGAATTTTTCCCTCTATTCTTTGTGCCTTCACCAACTATATATTTTTTAAAGAAAAGTATTGATAAATATATTATTTTATTTAAAATGCTGCTGCTGCTAAGTCGCTTCAGTCATGTCCGACTCTGTGCGACCTCATAGATGGCAGCCCACCAGGCTCCGCCATTCCTAGGATTCTCCAGGCAAGAACACTGGAGTTGGTTGCCATTTCCTTCTCCAATGCATGAAAGTGAAACGTGAAAGTGAAGTCACTCAGTTGTGTCCAACTCTATTGAAAATGCTATATATTTATAAATTTTACCTTGAAAAGCTTTTACTTCACAAAAGTAGCAAATCATATAAGCAACAAATACGATAGTTCATGATAACTCAGAAGGCACAAATAAGATTCTGAATGATAGAATGAATTTTTTTCAGTTCAGAATACAGTTTTTATTTTTCCCAAGAGAAACAGACTCATTCTGTATTTTATAAGTTAAGAAATTTTGAGTGGGACAGGTTCAGTAAAACGTCATTTAAAATCAAATTTACACATGGAAACTCTCTGACTTTCTGTGGATTATCATTGGTATAATATAAGACAAGAGAGTACACTGGCCTATAATTTTAAGATCTTTCAATGCCTTTGACAGATATCAAATAATAGTCTATTTAAAGTGAATTCTACTTACTTGAATCAAGAGATGAACTTGAAAATAACATAAGTGCAACCTTTGGAAAAATACTTTTAAAATACTACCCTTTACTAGAACATAGAATTCAAAAAAATAAATACAAAGCTAATTCTATAAAACATGGCCTAAAGCAACATAAAAGTCTTCTCAGCAGAAAGGTTAGAAAGAAAAGAGAGAGATAGGAGAGGGAGAAAGAGAGGAAAAATAGTAAAGATGGAAGAAAGGGAAGCAAGGAGGAGAAAGGAAGGAAGGAGGAAATCCCAAAGTGATATGGCCTAAGCAACTCCTTAAATCCAATAAAAAGTTATTCAATAAATAGGTATTTATTAAGGTACCTCACAACATATAGAACCATATTAAGTATCTGCATTGCACATTAAATATAAGATAAAGGCTCTCTCTTTGAGAATTTTACAATCCAAAGGGATAAATACTATAGCGCATAGTTCAATTAAACTGATTAAAGTATGTGTGTGTTTGTCTCAAGAGGGAGACCTTCACCAATCCATGCCCGAAAAGAGAATGACCAAAGAAGCTGAAGTAGCCTTAACAAGTTGTCCCCCCTGAAACTGATCCTCTAAGTCACATACTCATCTGTGATGACAGCTATGCCATGAACCACTGCTCAGGTTTTGCTGCCTGGACATTCCTAAACACAGCATCCAAGACAGCTGCTGCTCTATCTGCATGGACCCCAGCCCTGGATGAACAGCAGGCATACTCTACTTCCAATTGAGCCCTTTCATTGCTGCTGCTAAGTCGCTTCAGTCGGGACTCTGTGCGACCCCAGAGACGGCAGCCCACCAGGCTCCCCAGTCCCTGGGATTCACCAGGCAAGAACACTGGAGTGGGTTGCCATTTCCTTCTCCAATGCATGCAAGTGAAAAGTGAAAGTGAAGTTGCTCAGTCGTGTCCAACTCTTAGTGACCCCATGGACTGCAGCCCACCAGGCTCCTCCATCCTTGGGATTTTCCAGGCAAGAGTACTGGAGTGGGGTGCCATTGCCTTCTCCGATGTTTCTCTTTAACAGCAAGTAAATTTTAATCCTATATGAAGACTTCTATTTGAAAGTCTTGATTTGAACCTCTTCAATTTACGTGAAGGAGCTGGAGACTCAAAGTGGGGCCAGGCTGAAACCCAAATGACGATGTAGGGCGCCTTTTCACAGGACGGGACTCAGTGGGCAGCGGGGCGGACTAGAAAGGCCTGGACTCGCACAGGCAATCGCTACTTGGCTCCCCCCCGCACGGGAATGAGGGCAGATGGTGGTGGAGTTTAAGAGGTCAAAGGTGTAGACGTGTAGATAGTAGTCTCAAAGCTTTTTAAAAAACCAAGACCCAAATTAAAACGCTTCTGCAGGCAGGATTTAGCGCTGGTCCTCCGATCTAGGCTGCAAGGGATCCGATGGTCCCTGCGACTCTAAGTGGAGCCCGCAGGCGCTGCGAGGGGAACCAGGCCGGCGTGGAAGCTGATCACTTCGGAACTACTCTGCCCTCAGGGAAAACTCCCTCCGGCACCGCCTCTCCTCTTAATTCTCCCCTGTGACTTCAAGAGGCCAACCGAAGTCATTTCGCGGGCAGACCGAGACGCCCCCAAAAGACAGCCTTTTAATTCTCCACAAATTCCCTACACTCGACAGTATAAATGAATCAGAATTTACTAGAGTTTGGGTAATTGATAAAAATTCAGACATGGATCTTAAAACTATTTTAAGCAAATGCTAACCGTGACTTCTCCCATAATATTAAGAAAAAGATAAGCAAGATGACACACGCATCAAGTTTTCAGTTCTCTGTCCTCCTTCTCTGTATGGTCTGTCTCTCAGGAAACTTCCACTTAACTACAGGATGTGATATCATTCCATGATCCATTCTTTTCTTTCGAGATGTTCATTTTTTCCAGTGAACCCATTAGAAAGCCCTGTTGTTCCAAGAGGACAATCTATGATGGTCTTTGACAACCCAGGTCCCTTAGAACAGTCCAGGATCAGTCCTGGAGGACTGATTTCTATGTAGTCCTCTGTAGTTCTCTCTCGGTGAAAGTTCACATTGACACACACAGACACACACAACACAACACAACTAAACATGTCTTTTAAAGGAAAAGATTAATTTCTAAAGACAGAACATTCTAATCCTATATGGAAGAGGAAAAGAGCCTTTTTCTTTTAAAGCTTCCCACCCCCACCCCCGCCTCCAACAATGGAGTTATGGATTCTGATGTAAATCAGAATCATACTTATTCCTTCCATTCCTCCTTACTCTCTCATTGGTCAGCCAAGGACCTTATTACTAAAAGTGATCATCTCTAAATATCTGTCTTGCCTTGATCCTAAAGGGCTAAGTAATATCTTGCTATTACCACTTTTAAGAGCTCTTGTAAGAATCCTTCAAATTCTCTGGACTATCTGAGGCTGTCTAGTGGGAGAAATCCTTGTTTCTTCAATTCTCCAATTTTGTATTGTACATATGCATATATGCACATGCACCCACACACACACATGCACACACACACACGCACACATACATATATACACCACTGTGAGGATTTCCAAAAAAAGAAATGAGTCGAAGATTTTGTTAAAAGTTTAAAAAGAAAATTGAATTATTTGTGGCATAGATTTTTCAAGGGTGTCAATCAAGCTTATTAGCTCAAAATTTAATGAGGGAGACATGCAACACTTTGGACAGAGGAAGAAATGTTTCACTTCTATGCATGACTGTAGCAACAAAAGTGTGAACATTTCAAAAAGCTAAGCCTGCCAGATATATAGGATGAGGCTGTGGAACTTTGTTTCTTGTACTTCATAAATATATTATTAGTAAATGGTATATTGAAAAAGTAGAAAAATAAGTTTGAAGATAACACTCTTGTGTTGAGCTATAGAAATATAAAGGAGAAAAAATAATAAATTATAAATGTATTGTGCTATCTTTCCAGTCACCATGGTATGAACATTTTAATTCAGAAACATCTATATTTATATTACAATTTGATTACAAACGTTTAAGTTAAAAATTTTTATTGAAAAAATTTTTAAGATTTTTTAAAGTTTAAGATTTTTAACTTATTTATTTTTAAAGTTATAATTAGACATTGATTCATTGAAAATATCAAGATTGATAAGTCTCTAGTCAGATTGATCAAGAAAAAAAGAGGAGATACAAATTTCCAATAACAGGAATGACAAAGGGAGTATCACTCGAGAAATTTCAGACATTAAAAGAATAATAAAATAGTAGTATAAACAACTGAGGCCAATGCACTCAACAACTTAGAGGAGGAAACTGACTGCAAAAGGGTATTAGAGAATTTGGGGGGTGCTGGAAATACTCTGCATCATTATTGTGGTAGTTGCTGCACAAATGTAACCATTTAAGATTCATCAACCTACACAATTAAATGTTGAATTTTACTTTATGTAAATTATACCTTAATAAAGCAGACAAAAACCATATTTAGAGTTACAGTAGCATTTTGTCAAAATTGGCATAAAATATTGGCATTTATTTTCCATTTCTATAGTGAACAACTATTTTTTATTTTCAGGCTCCCTTCCATTCTCCTGAGAATATCATTCCAAATACCTTCTTCTAGGAACTGTCCCTTCTCACATTTCATCTTTAAGCTTTCTACAGGAACTGTTCTGCCACCATTGATGAGTCCAGGAGTTTGCAACTAGCTGGCCCAAGTTGAGAGTCCCTTGGACTGCGAGGAGATCCAACCAGTCCATTCTGAAGGAGATCAGCTCTGGGATTTCTCTGGAAGGAATGATGCTAAAGCTGAAACTCCAGTACTTTGGCCGCCTCATGCAAAGTGTTGACTCATTGGAAGACTCTGATGCTGGGAGGGATTGGGGGCAGGAGAAGGGGACGACCAAGGCTGAGATGGCTGGATGGCATCACTGACTCGATGGGCGTGAGTCTGCGTGAACTCTGGGAGTTGGTGATGGACAGGAAGACCTGGCGTGCTGCGATTCATGGGGTCGCAAAGAGTCAGACACGACTGAGCAGCTGAACTGAACTGAACTGACCCAAGTTGAGTCAATCATTCCCTTTCCAAGAGATTCATCTTATGTCTCTGTAGCCCCTGAAGTTTCAATATGTAATTTTGGAAGCTGTTAGTAGTGCTACAAGCCAGAACAGTGAAAGGAGTCTGGTTTGATGAGAGAAAAATACTGATGCAGAAAAACTAAGTGGTACCGATAGGAGATGTAAATTTCCAACCTTTCAAATCTTAATTTTCCTAAGGGTCTGTTGAGTTCCAGTCCTTCTTTGATCATTCATTACTCATTTGACCTCAGAATCTTTCTCCTCTAAAAAGCAACCTTTCATTTTTTACTGAATTGTTCTTGCCAAATGCAACTAAGAGAGTTTTAACTTATCAGCCACCCAGGGTAGTATGTTCATATCAAGATTCTGTGGTGTTCTTGCCGGGGCTTCTTTTCCCAAGGTTTACTTAAATGCCATGCACACAGTGGACAAAATAAATTAACTGCCAGTGAAGATTTTAATTCATTGGGTAGTCCACACGCTAAGAATATAGCTGTATAGAAATAAAAGGATAGGCCCTATTTATGTATTTTTTAAAATAGTGATTTCTACCCCCAGATATATGTGTGTGTGTGTGTGTGTGTGTGTATACACACACATATATGCATATCAAGTTGGAATTTAAATGCTGCCAAGGTTAGTACCTTTGGAATGTATCATAGTTGATTTGGCAGAATATAATTTGTGAAATTATTTCTTGAAATATCTTTGTAAATTGGAATATCTATTCCTGCTTCTCTTCTGCTCATGGCTTTACCTCAATATCCAAATCAAAGCAAAACTTTTAAAAAATCAAAATCAAAATTCACTTTCCTGTCAGGAATCAAGACAAAGAAAATTTTGAGAAGCAAAATTTCAGGATTAGAGTAACATATATATAGGTATTCAATTAATATCTATTATAACATATCTAACAAATATTGAAATATTCACTATTAAAAAAAATAAAGTGATTCTGGAGTTGCCTGCAGGGCTTTCCTGGTCGCTCAGATGGTAAAGAATGCACCTGCAATTTGAGAGACCTGGGTTCAGTCCCTGGGTCAGGAAGATCCCCGGTCGGGAAGATCTCCTGGAGAAGGGAATGGCAACCCACTACAGTATTCTTGCCTGGGAAATCTCATGGACAGAGGAGTCTGATGGGCTACAGTCCATAGGGTCACAAAAAGTTAGACACAGCTGAGCAAGAAATACTTTCACTTTCACTATGGATATCCTATGTCTCCAATTTCCTGAGTCTGAGCAATCGTTTGCACTTCAAAATCACCTGTATAAAGTGGGAATTACAAAAGTACATAGTAAAACACTTAGAACAATGCCTGACATGTCACAGTACTGTATAAAAGTACGCTGTTATTTTATTTATTATAATTTTCATATATATTATATAATATATATAATAACCTTGATATAATAACTCAATATCAAGTCAGTTGATAAAACTGGAGAATCAACTCTCTTATTATTATACTTCTAAAAATTCCTTCAATTAATACGTTTGCATATGCAAAGCAATCTTGAGAAAAAAAATCACATGCCATAATTTTAAACTATATTTGTATTTCAAACCTATAATAATTAAAACAATGTGATATTGGCATAAAATCAGACACATAGATCAAAGGAACAGAATAGAGGGCCTAGAAGTAAACCAACAATGAAATGTCAACTAATTTATGATAAATGAGTCAAAATATATAATGGGAAAAGGAAAGTCTCTTCAAAAAAATGTGCTGGGAAAACTGAATAGCCACAAGCAAAAGAATTAAACTGGACCACTATTTTACACCATGCACAAAAATTAATTCAAAACTATTAAAGGCTTGAACATACTTGAAATCATAAAATTTCTAGACAAAATCAAAGGGAAAAAAGATTCTTAAAATTGGTCTTGGCAGTGATTTTATGGATGTCATACCCGAAGCACAAGCAGCAAAAGCAAAACTAAGTGCAGCAACATCTAACTAAAATGCCTCTCCACAGCAAAGGAAACCATCACCAAAATGTAAAGGTAACCTACAGAGTGAGAGAAAATTATTGCAAATCATATATCTGATAAGTGACTAATATCCAAAATATGTAAAGAACATATACAAGCAAACAGCAAGAAAACAATCCAATTTTAAAATGTGTAGAATCTCTGATTAAACAGTTTTCCAAAGAAGACATGGAAATGGTAAACAGGAAAAGATGTTCAACATCATTAAACATCAGGGGAAAACAGGAGAGACCACATAAAACACCACTCTTGAAATCATCAGCCAAGTCAAAATGTAAAACTCTGCCAGTTATCTCCGAAGTTCCTCCATATGTCCTATCCCTACCTCAAGGCCTTCTTTCCTCCACCCAAAAAAGTAATCACTATCCTCACTTTTATAGTAATCACTTCCTCACAGTTCTTCACAGGTTTTGCCACCTACATGCGCATCCCAAGCCACTGTAGTTCATCTTTGTCCATTAAAATTTAATATCATTACTCCCTTTAATGTACATGCTATCTCTACCCCTTTTTTCTTTAGCTTTAAAACTAATCTTGAAGAACCCAAAATATTTTGACCTGTCTAGTTTGCCAGTCTGGAGTCTACTGATTGCACATTCATGGTACAGTTCAACATAATCCTCTGTTTTCTTATTTCCAGAAATTGGCAGCTCAATCCAAAGGCATCAGACTTGAGCTCAAGTCCTTTGGCAAGACTATAAGCTTATAGAGATAGCTTATCATATAGTTCTGTGGTAAATATTATCAAAAGGTTTTTGGTTTCGCCGTCTAGATCGTCTGTCTATATTTACATGAAACCTGGAAACGTTCACAACAATGCCTTCACTTGCTCACGTATTCCCAGGATCACTTCAGAGAAGGCAATGGCACCCCACTCCAGTACTCTTGCCTGGAAAATCCCATGGACGGAGGAGCCTGGTAGGCTGCAGTCCATGAGGTCGCTAAGAGTCGGACACGACTGAGCGACTTCACTTTCACTTTTCCCTTTCATGCATTGGAGAGGGAAATGGCAACCCACTCCAGTTTTCTTGCCTAGAGAATCCCAGGGATGGGGGAGCCCGGTGGGCTGCCATCTATGGGGTCGCACAGAGTCGGACACGACTGAAGCGACTTAGCAGCAGCAGCAGCAAGATCACTTAGACTATTTTCACTGATTTTTCACCATTTGCAGCCAAGACTGTACAGGACAATACACGCCCCAATCATTTATCTCATTAAAAGCCACCATAAGCATATTAACGTGGGTTTCCTTGGTGGTTCAGGAGTAAAGAAAGAATCCACCTGCCACATGGGTTCATTCCCTGAGCTGGGGAGCTCCCCTGGGGGAAATGGCAACCCACTCCAGTATTCTTGCCTGGGAAATCCCATAGACACAGGTATCTGGTGGGCTACATTCAGTCCATGGGGTTGCAAAGAGTCAAATAAGACTGAGCTATAGCAGCAACTACAGCAGCAACTATATAAACTATAACAGCAACAACAAAGCATACTACCATCAAATCACTAAATTAAAAGAAAATAGCCTAGGACTTCCCTGGTGGTTCAGTGGCTAACACGCTGCAGTCCCAATGCGGGGAGCCTGAGTTTGATCCCCGGTCAGGGAACAAGATCCCACATGCTGCAACTAAGACCTGGTGCAGCCAAAATAGTAAATTAAGAAGTTAATTTTTTTTGAAAAAGGAAAATATCATAATGATAGTTCCAAGTGAGTATGGATAAGCACCATCACAGTTGATCGATTCTAATGACCGGCTAAAATTGAATGACATAAACCTTTTTGTTAGCTAAATTCTTTTTATGGCCTTTAGTCTTAGTAGGTGTTCCCTACAGCTTAAAAGGAAAATGCTTAGCAGCTTATTTGCAGGTTTCTTAACAAAAGACCCATTCCTCTGTTCTGTTAGTCAATAGTTTTGAGAACACAAACTCAAACCATGTTAAATAATTTCCCTTATGCAGTTGTTTACAGGAGTTTTTTCATCTGTTGATTAAACAAAAGGAAACTGCACCCTTACTCTAATGCTATTGCCAGAGTCGGTGCTGCAGATAAAACAATCTTATAAAGAAGTATTCAGTGTGGAGATTCCTTTAAAAATTGCAAATAGAACTGCCTTATGACCCAGCAATCCCACTGCTGGGCANACGCTCATATACACTCGTGGTTGATTCATGTCAATGTATAGCAAAACAAATACAGTATTGTAAAGCAAAACAAACTAAAAAATAAAAATTTTTAAAAAATCAGTTTTCAACTACACAATATGCAAACTATTGTTGATTTTACCATGAATTGTTAAAGGTCTTTTTAACATTGTTTCCACTCATGAAATAAGATTCTCTAACTTTAATAAGAGCTGCTTCCCTATAGATTGAAGAATTCAGTTCTTAATCTTAGAAAAAATGGAAAATTATTTTTCTATTTTATTTCTTCTTTCCTCTTAAGATTCTTAAGTCAAAACAGTGGCTCTCTGTCTCTTCAATTTATATGGCTATAATAGCATTGGACAGTTTTTCATAATAATATGAGATGGATCTGTATCTTAAATCCCTTGATTTGGGGATGATTAAAAACAACTAACTGCTGAGGAATGGAGGACCTGGAAGAGAGACAAAGCCAAAATGCAATTCCCTACTACACAATTAAATGGGAAGACTTTAAAAGACTTAACTGACACCCTGGGCACTTCTGAGCGTAACAGAAAAACATTTTGACAAGGAAAGTTATAAACAGATAAGATACATATGGAGTGTTTTCCTTGAAATTCTGAGGGTTTGAAAATCTAACAGATAATGTGCTTTGAGCTTTCATTTAATTCTCCATTCTTATGAAATTCAATGATCCTGAACATAGAGACTCTCTCCCTCACCTAGGATTATGAATCAGTCTGGAAACACTAATCACATATCAGAGCTGATCATTGATCTGGGCACATAAAAAGATCTGATGCACCGAATCCATGCTGAATATTCAGATGTGTAATCCAAGCCCAAGAGACACATCAGAAAGTAAATAGGAATAGAAAAAGAAGTAAAAAAGGCAAATGAAACAAAAATGGCACAAGAGCATTACTGTAAAGACGGTATTGCACTAACTCTGCATCAACAGTCCTCAATCTTGCAAGATCCCAGCACATTAGTAATATGAATCCAATCTATCAGCCTAAGAAACAATACTAAAGTAGAGCATTTTTCCTTATGTTCATAGGTCACAAACAACACATTTAATCAGCTGAAAGGGATGTATCTGTACAAAGAAAAAAAACATTTGAACATATCCAACACTGTCTTGCAGCAACCAATCTCAGAACTTTTATTAACTTTTTTAATATAAGTAAATCCTTAGGAGAGGAATTTCACAAACTAGTAATGTGAAAATAAGCCAGTAGCTTAGGGACCTATATGCAAAAACATTTCTGGCAAGAGATGAATGGGCATCGCAGTCCACTGTAACAGCATAACTATGCTGAGGGCATAGCTGCCTAAGGCCTAAAAATGCTATAGAACTTAGCACTAGACCAATAAACTATTTTCAGAGAGTCTTCTATCCTGAAAGCTCAGTGATGAGTATTATCATGGTCATCATATTTAATGCATCAGTAAAGGGTTCGGTCCGCAAAGAGGTCAGACCAGATCACAGCTAACTCTCAAGATGGTTTTAAGGATTAAGTAACATCATATACAATGTTTCTATACAAATCACACTTAGAGACACAAACATAATAGCTTAAAATTGCATAGTTTACAGCTGGCTCAACATACCATAATGAAGTGAAAGTCACTCAGTGAGTCTGACTTTTTGCAACCCCATGAACTATAGCCCACCAGGATCCTCTGTTCTTAGGATTTTCCAGGCGAGAATACTGGACTGGGTAGCCATTCCCTTCTCCAGGGATCTTCTCTACCCAAGGATTGGTCCCAGGTCTCCCGCACTGTGGGAAGATTCTTTATCATTGAAGCCACCAGGGAAACTCAATATGCCATAAAAAACATACATATTCCTCCTTCCTCCCAAATTCTCCTTGAAATAACTAGTAAAAGTAGATTTTTTTAAAAGAAGAAATCCATGGCACCATAAAGTCAAGAAAGGATGCCTTCTACAGACATATATACTGATATACTAAAGTTTTCCCAAATTTCTGGAAGGTGGAAAGAGAAAGGAGTTGTATTTACAAAACCAGCCTTAAAAAGCCACAACAGTTGGGCTTATCCACAGGAAAAGGCTGAATGGGGATGTTGTCTTTCTGTTGAAACTGACACACATTCAGGAGGGCTGTAGCATTCATCTCCAGCTGCAGCCCCAAGAAACTTTCATGAAAAACAGAGTAAGGTTTGTTTGGGAAGGATTATTAGTGTTAGTGTTTGGGCTGGGAGTACAGACAGAGCACCCCCACAAGAACTCCAAAACAACTCAACGAATGCGAAGAGTAAAACAGGAATGACAGTTCCTCCAATGAGTAAAACTCACTAAAGATCAGTGTTATGGGCTGCATCGTGTCTTCCTCAAATTCATATGTTGGAATTCTAATTCCAGTACTTCGGAATGCAACTGTGTTCAGAGGCAGGGTTTTTTAAGATCTAATTAAGTAACAGTGAGGCCGTTAGGGTGGCCCTTCATCCAAAATGACTGGTACCCTTATAAGAGGATATTAGGACACATCCATGGAGAAGGAAAAGGCAACCCACTCCAGTGTTCTTGCCTGGAGAATCCCAGGGACAGGGGAGCCTGGTGGCCTGCCATAGATGGGGTCGCACAGAGTCGGACACGACTGAAGCGACTTAGCAGCAGCAGCAGCAGGACACATCCATAGAAGGCAAAACCATGTGAAGACTGAGGGGAAAGAATTCCATCCTCCAGCCAAGAGGAGAAAGCCTCAGAAGAAATCAGCCTGGCTGACACCTTTATCTCAGAGCCTCCAGGAATGTGAGAAAATATGTTTTTGTTGTTGAAGTCACCCAGTCATTGGTACTTAGATATGGTAGCTATAGCAAACTAACAGCGTCACCCGCAGTAAAATCGCCCCCAATAAAATCTCTCCTACTTTGAAAATTGTGAGCTGTCCAAGCATTAGCCTGTGAAATGGCACCAATGGAGCCCAAAGTCTGTGGACAATCATTCTATTCAAGAAAGACCTTTTGTAAAGAAGATTCCAAACTAGGTATTTCTATGAATCCATAAACTCCCTATTTCAAAAATATGATTGCTCAACCAAAACTCAGCAGATGTCTACTGAAAACTGACAAAGTGACATGGAAAGACTTACCCTGAACAGACAAAAAAGAATACGTGGCAGAGATGCAACCTAAAATAAATAAATAAATAAAAATCTAATTAGTATCCTCAGAGTGTTTTAAGCTATTATGGAAATAAAGAATCGGTCTCAGAATGGAAAGCTATCTCATTTGAAATTCCCTTCTCATACCCAGCATGCCAGCTAAGGCAGCCACCTGTTTCTTTAAACTCTAGAGAGTGAGCCACAATTAGTAATTAAGAGAGGAAAATATGATTACAAAAATAACTATGTGGACAGGTTTTTCTTTGCTACATCATCCCAGAATTTCAAAATATCTGCTGAGAACGATCTAACTAGTACCAGAACTATGGTATATTCTAATAACAGATAATAGTTGTATATCTGTAAATGAGTCACAAATTTTAAATCTCACTGTAAGGCTAAAGTTCAGAGAAAAAGTAGTTTCTTCATTTCATCTGTAATGACTAGTCTATTTTTACCTGTTGGTAAGAAAAAAATATGTACATGGATAATGATAACAAATAGACTTGCCAAATGTCCAGCCTCATATAAGTTCAGTCTCATTTTAATATATTAAAACAGTTTCTTGGCAGTCAATTCATATGACTGCATCAAACCGCTCTGCCACTGCAGTGCATGGCCAGTCATCTCAGATCCGGATCCTCCTTGACAGCTTTGTGTTTCTTCATCCCTGGCTGACTACGGGCCCCAAACCCTCTGACTCATCTTCCATCAGGCTCCCAGTCCATGGAGCCACCCCACCACAGAGGGTTCTTTGGCAGGCTGGCTAGAATTCCAGAGTCCACATCAAATGGGAAATCTATATTTCAAATCCCCACTCTATTTTAATCCATTTTTTTTATCAAGTTTACTTTCATGTGGCTGTGTCTCAAGTGTTTTGTGGGGGAACTTCAGAGATAGCCTTCCTATAGAGCCCTAACAAAGAAAGGGGAAGGCAGTGTATTTCTAAGAGGCCCTCTGCCCTTGCAGTTCCCTCACAGATTTAAGTCGCTCCCTCCCTAGGACATCTGAGTCCAGCCATTACTACTCTCTTGCCTGAACCTTCCTTTCTTACCAGGGTGTGAAAGGACAAGCTCTGCCCACTTCCTCTTCCTACCTAAACTTCTTGCATATAACATCACCTAGAGCAATCCACCAAGCCTAGACCACGATAAGCTAAATGGAAAGATAATGGGTTTAGAGAATCCTTTCTGAAGACAGTAATCCTGCAAAGTCCTCCTTTTGAACATGAACAGTTAAGTATTATCTTTGCTCTTCTTGCATCTATTCCTATTCTTCCAAAGCCAAACCCAGGGCTACAGATGCTCAAAAACAACCAAAATTATGCACTCAAAAAAAGAAAGACAAATGGGATTTGCTTGGTCATCAGTGGTTAAGAATCCACCTTCCAGTGCAAGGGACGTGGGTTTGATCCCTGGTCAGGAAACTAAGATCTCACATACTGCAGGGCAACGAAGCCCAGCACACCACTGCTATTGGTGGTATGCTGATACCACTTGCCATTCCCTTGTGCTGCAACTGAGACCCGATGTAGCCAAATAAATGAAAGTTTTTTAAAAGAAAGGAAAACATTATACATACAATTTTTTAATGACCCTAATTGTGGCACATTAACATTGTGGAAAATTTTAAATTCAGCATTAAACGTCAGTTTTCTAAACAATTGTTTTTCCCTTTTCACAAGCTCAGATTCCAACTTTTCGACTCTTTTGTTCAACCATTTCACTTATACAAACTGCAGCACAACAACTCTAAAAATTTTATTACAGGAAGAATGCATCCTTGTCCAGGCACTTACATCCAAATTCATCAACTGATGAACAGATAAATAAAATGTGATCTATTCACACAGTAGAATACTATTTGGCAATGAAAAGGAATGGACTACCAATTCATGCTACAACATACATGACCCTTGGAAACATAAGTTAAAGAAGCCAGTCCTGAATTATATGATTCCACTATATGGAACTTCCAGAACAGGCCATCTATAAAGACAGCAGATGATGAGTAGTTGCCTGGGGCTGGGGATTTGGGAGGAAATGGGGAATGACTTTGGGTACATGGGTAAAGAGTTTCTGTTAAGAGGTAATGAAAATGTTCTGAAATTGTCTGTGCACAATCCTATTAATAAACTAACCACTATTAAATTTTACACTTTAAAAGGATAAATTTATGGCATGCAAATTAACATCTGAGTAAAGCTGTTGTGAAACAAAGATGAAAGGATGTGTACATAGCATTCCCTATTGACAATTATAGTCAACATATTTGTTTATTTTACTTTGTTTTACTTTACAATACTGTGTTGGTTTTGCCATAATCAACATGAATCCACCACGAGTGTACACGTGTTCCCATTCCTGAACCCCTCTCCCACCTTCCTCCCCATACCATCTCTCTGGGTCATCCCAGTGCACCAGCCCCAAGTATCCTGTATCCTGCATCAAACCTAGACTGGTGATTCATTTCTTATATGATATTATACATATTTCAATGTCATTCTCCCAAAGCATCCCACCCTCTCCCTCTCCCACAGAGTCCAAAAGACTGTTCTATACATCTGTGTCTCTTTTGCTGTCTCGCATACAGGGTTATCATTACCATCTTTCTAAATTCCATATATATGTGTTAGGATACTGTATTGGTGTTTTTCTTTCTGGCTTACTTCACTCCGTATAATAGGCTCCAGTTTCATCCACCTCATTAGAACTGATTCAAGTGTATTCTTTTTAATGGCTGAGTAATACTCCATTGTATATATGTACCACAGCTTTCTTATCCACTCATCTGCTGATGGATATCTAGGTTGCTTCCATGTTCTGGCTATTATAAACAGTGCTGCAATGAACATTGGAGTACACATATCTCTTTCAACTCTGGTTTCCTCGGTGTGTATGCCCAGCAGTGGAATTGCTGGATCATAAGGCAGTTCTATTTCCAGTTTTTTAAGGAATCTCCAAACTGTTCCCCATAGTGGCTGTACTAGTTTGCATTCCCACCAACAGTGTAAGAGGGTTCCCTTTTCTCCACACCCTCTNATAAATCACAGCAGGATCCTCTATGACCCACCTCCCAGAATATTGGAAATAAAAGCAAAAATAAACAAACAGGATCTAATCAAAATTTAAAGCTTTTGCACAACAAGGAAACTATAAGCAAGGTGAAAAGACAGCCTTTGGAATGGGAGAAAATATAGTCAATATTTTTTAATGGTAGACCTTTTCATTTTTTTTTAATTGGAAGATAATTACTTTATAATATTGTGATAGTTTCCGCCATACATCACCATGAATCAGCCATAGATATACATCTGTCCCCTCTTTCTTAAACCTCTTTCCCACCTCCCTCCCCATCTCACCACTCTAGGTTTAAATAGAGCACTGGCTTTGAGTTCCCATAAACTCAAATAGGAAACTCTTATGGGAAAGAAAATTCCCATAAGGTCAATATTTTGTGGCCATAGTGTGTGCAGCAAGTAAGCGACACCTCCTACAGAAGGGTTGTGAACAGGGTTGTTTCCTCTTCAGGAGTATGATATGCTATAGGGGCTCCCACATTGATTGATAGCTGTGATTTAATAACATCGACCTTCATTTGGCATACTGATTACACCATTCAGTGCCACCTGTTCCCCACTTGTCTCTTGCTGTGACTCCTATTGTTCTGTTCATCCTATTATTAAATAAATCTGTTTCATTTCAGAAAGCTGTGTTTTGGCTCACACTGCACAACAAAAAGCCCTTGGAAAATTGGCTCTTCACACATGTTCCTGATATCATTTTAATGGACTTTGGCACACACAGGCAAAGTACAGGTAGGTTATTTTCTAAAAGATTGTTTCTTTGGAATTGATGTAGAGAAATTAAAATCTCAGAGAAGACATTTTACAGAGATTAACTTTCTCTTTAAGCTCTTCAAAACTGTAAGATAATGAGTACAAAAAAAAAAAAAAAAAAAGCTGGTAAAGCCAAAATTCTTCGTCAGAGCATTAATGTCAAATGTTGAAGTAATACTTGAACAAATCTATTTTTTCTTAGTCATGAAAATTATATAATAAATACATTTTCAAACTTATGTCCATCTATGGAGGCTTATTTTGTGGCTGATTTGAGCCCATAAGGACAAGGAGGAGGCTCAGGTCTTTGTTCCAGACCAGGTTTGCCAGAAAAGTAGAAATCTGAGTTCATGTGAGCTCAGGAGATAAAGGACAATTCTAGATTGCAGAAAGGGAAAGAACTGCACCTGAAGCAAGGGTCTGCAAAGGACAGGCAAAGTGGATGACTGGTTCCCCGAGGCAGAGCCTGAAGAGATTCCTTATGGGAATAAGATACAGAAAGTGAGACGCAGCAGGAAAGAGCTTCATAGGAACAGCTCCTAGAACCAGCCTGTAAATAAGAGAAAATGTGAACGATACTAGCATTCTGGCTTGTTTCAGCCTTATGTTTCTCTTGAGTATTTAAAAAGGCAGTAGATTCTATGCTCCTGCATATTTTTCAAAATCTTACATGAGAATTTGAAATGAAGCTCCAACATCTTCAAACCTCCAAAAGGATTTGATCTCAAATCCATATTCATTCACATACAAAACTTTTACCAGTTTCTTCCTGTGACCTTCATACCACCCAGAGTTAGGAGCAGAAGGGAGACTCGAGTATCCCACTCTAACACAGTTCACCACAAGTTGCCAAATGAACACTTCACAAATTAACTAAAATAAAACCTAGACAGGAGAAAGAAGACAGCCAGGTTTAGCAGAGATGAGTATAGGTGTTCAGTAAGTGTTTGGTGATTGAATATAGATGACTAAGTATATGCCCAAACGGAGTACTCATAACAGAGTACATCATGAGAAATGCTGGGCTGGAAGAAGCACAAGCTGGAAACAAGACTGCTGGGAGAAATATCAATAACCTCAGATATGCAGATGACACCACCCTTATGGCAGAAAGTGAAGAGGAACTCAAAAGCCTCTTGATAAAAGTGAAAGAGGAGAGTGAAAAAGTTGGCTTAAAGCTCAACATTCAGAAAACTAAGATCGTGGCATCTGATCCCATCACTTCATGGGAAATAGATGGGGAAACAGTATCAGACTTTATTTCTTCGGGCTCCAAAATCACTGCAGATGGTGATTGCAGCCATGAAATTAAAAGACACTTACTCCTTGGGCAGAAAGTTATGACCAACCTAGATAGCATATTCTAAAGCAGAGACATTACTTTGCCAACAAAGGTCCATCTAGTCAAGGCTATGGTGTTTCCAGCGGTCATGTATGGATGTGAGAGTTGGACTATGAAGAAAGCTGAATGAAGAAGAATTGATGCTTTTGAACTGTGGTGTTGGAGAAGACTCTTGGGAGTCCCTTGGACTTCAAGGAGATCCAACCAGTCCATCCTAAAGGAGGTCAGTCCTGAGTGTTCATTGGAAGAACTGATGCTGAGGCTGAAACTCCAATACTTTGGCCACATCATACAAAGTTGACTCATTGGAAAATACTTTGATGCTGGGAGGGATTGGGAGCAGAAGGAAGAGGGGATGACAGAGGATGAGATGGCTGGATGGTATCACCGATTCCATGGATGTGAGTCAGTGAACTCCGGGAGTTGGTGATGGACAGGGAGGCCTGGCATGCTGCAATTCAAGGGGTCACAAAGAGTCAGACATGACTGAGCAACTGAACTGAACTGGACTGAAGCACTATCAAACTCATGTAAGATAGAGATTTTCAGACTCATTGGCAACAGACTGCTGAATACTGTGTAAAGACACTGCTACAAAAACATCCATATTAATCCTTCAACCTCCAGAACAAAGGCCCCAACTGAAAGTCAGACACTCTATGTTCATCCTGATTTTCAATAAACTCCAAAGCACTGTAATGGATCACTGTAACCATTTACTTCATACACTTACTCTGAAGCTTCCATAGTAGATGGGAAACCAGTCATGATAATTCCATGAACACTCTACAATATTCCATGAAAGTAAAAACTGAAGACTGTTTAACTATGTTAAAGAATATTTGTGTCTTTCCCATTTTCTACATAGAAATATTCAATATATTCAAAACTATGCATGAAATTACAGAATATTTAGAAAAGAAAATTTCAGGTACATTTAAAGAAAAGATTTATTAAATGAATGTGAGATGAAAATACCCTGAAGAAATAGCTAAAATATTAATCCTATCGACAGGATTGAATACTTTACACTATTAATTATTCTCACACAACATTCATTTGCAACATTATTCCAAATTTTAAGTAAATATAAGAAATCTTAGATGGAGGTCAACTTTATTGTGAGATTGTCAGTAAAACCTACTACTTTTCTAATAAGTAATTATTAGTCATGACCAACCTAGATTTTAGCATATTAAAAAAAAGAGACATTACTTTGCCTACAAAGATCCATCTACTCAAGGCTATGGTTTTTCCAGTAGTCATGTATGGATGTGAGAGTTGGGAGTCCCTTGGACTGCAAGGAGATCCAGCCAGTCCATTCTCAAGAAGATGAGTCCTGACTGTTCGTTGGAAGGACTGATGTTGAAGCTGAAACTCCAATACTTTGGCCACCTGATACGAAGAACTGACTTATTTGAAAAGACCTTGATGCTGGGAAAGATTGAGGGCAGGAGGAGAAGGGGATGACAGAGGATGAGATGTTTGGATGGCATCACTGACTCAATGGACGTGAGTTTGGGTAAACTCCGGGAGTTGGTGATGGACAGGGAAGCCTGGCGTGCTGTAGTCCATGCAGTCGCAAAGAGTCGGACACAACTGAACAACTGAACTGAACTGAATAAGAGGCATCTAAACTACCACAGACCCACATTCAATCCTTGGGTCAGGAAGGTCCCCTGAAGAATGGAATGGTTACCCACTCCAGTACTCTTGCCTGGAGAATTCCATGGACAGAGGAGCCTGGCAGGCTACAGTCCATGGGGTCACAAAGAATCAGACACAACTGAGGGGGGAAAAAAAATCACATATTCTAATAAAGAATCAGGTACTTTATAAGTTCAGAGAACGGGAACAAGATAGTGAAAGACAAGATGGAAAACCTTTTAAACACATGAGAAAATAGAAATATGTAATTCTGAAGTGATTAATTCAAAATTAAATCAGCACTAACAATAAGAGTAATCCTAATCACAAACACAGTGGGAAATTTTTTAAATCACAGACAAAGTTCCAAGTTTATAAAGAAAGATAACTGAAACTCTTGGAGACACAAATTTTTTAAAAACTATAGACAATACAATTGACATACAAGAGCTATTTGAACACTTTGAGAAACTTTAAAAAAAAAATCTAATTTTATTAGCTGCTGCTGCCAAGGAATACATCAAGTTAAAATAAAAATGTCAAACGATGTGTCCTTCAACATAAAATCACCAAAGTGTTCTATGTTATTAACAACAAGCACCTTTATTATTCATAGAGAACTTCATCTCAGTGCCTTTGAATTCACAGGGGTTAACTTAGTGAACAGTGTCTTCCATTTATTGCATACTTTCTCTAAAGCCCTGGACATTTCCAGCTGACAAATACAGACACAGTTTTCATTTTCAGAAACAACATTAGTTTGCTGCACCATTGGGTGAAATCCAAGCATTTAGTCAGGCTTGTTTCCCTCACTGCCTGGCTTAGCACATGTAATGAGAATTATGTCTTTCACTTCCATGCCAACTTGAATACATTAGATGCAAGAATAACAGAGTCAGCACTATATCAAGATAGACATGACTGCAGAAAATAATCTAATATGTCCTTACCCAGGTGGCATTCAGCTTCTAAGCATTGTAACTAATGAACCACAAAAAACTAATGACAGGCTACAATTTTATATTAGTCTCATAAAATTTCATAATTTAAACCATTCAACCCATTTGTTCTTTTAAGCAGAATTATCCTGAGACTNCTATTAATTATTCTCACACAACATTCATTTGCAACATTATTCCAAATTTTAAGTAAATATAAGAAATCTTAGATGGAGGTCAACTTTATTGTGAGATTGTCAGTAAAACCTACTACTTTTCTAATAAGTAATTATTAGTCATGACCAACCTAGATTTTAGCATATTAAAAAAAAGAGACATTACTTTGCCTACAAAGATCCATCTACTCAAGGCTATGGTTTTTCCAGTAGTCATGTATGGATGTGAGAGTTGGGAGTCCCTTGGACTGCAAGGAGATCCAGCCAGTCCATTCTCAAGAAGATGAGTCCTGACTGTTCGTTGGAAGGACTGATGTTGAAGCTGAAACTCCAATACTTTGGCCACCTGATACGAAGAACTGACTTATTTGAAAAGACCTTGATGCTGGGAAAGATTGAGGGCAGGAGGAGAAGGGGATGACAGAGGATGAGATGTTTGGATGGCATCACTGACTCAATGGACGTGAGTTTGGGTAAACTCCGGGAGTTGGTGATGGACAGGGAAGCCTGGCGTGCTGTAGTCCATGCAGTCGCAAAGAGTCGGACACAACTGAACAACTGAACTGAACTGAATAAGAGGCATCTAAACTACCACAGACCCACATTCAATCCTTGGGTCAGGAAGGTCCCCTGAAGAATGGAATGGTTACCCACTCCAGTACTCTTGCCTGGAGAATTCCATGGACAGAGGAGCCTGGCAGGCTACAGTCCATGGGGTCACAAAGAATCAGACACAACTGAGGGGGGAAAAAAAATCACATATTCTAATAAAGAATCAGGTACTTTATAAGTTCAGAGAACGGGAACAAGATAGTGAAAGACAAGATGGAAAACCTTTTAAACACATGAGAAAATAGAAATATGTAATTCTGAAGTGATTAATTCAAAATTAAATCAGCACTAACAATAAGAGTAATCCTAATCACAAACACAGTGGGAAATTTTTTAAATCACAGACAAAGTTCCAAGTTTATAAAGAAAGATAACTGAAACTCTTGGAGACACAAATTTTTTAAAAACTATAGACAATACAATTGACATACAAGAGCTATTTGAACACTTTGAGAAACTTTAAAAAAAAAATCTAATTTTATTAGCTGCTGCTGCCAAGGAATACATCAAGTTAAAATAAAAATGTCAAACGATGTGTCCTTCAACATAAAATCACCAAAGTGTTCTATGTTATTAACAACAAGCACCTTTATTATTCATAGAGAACTTCATCTCAGTGCCTTTGAATTCACAGGGGTTAACTTAGTGAACAGTGTCTTCCATTTATTGCATACTTTCTCTAAAGCCCTGGACATTTCCAGCTGACAAATACAGACACAGTTTTCATTTTCAGAAACAACATTAGTTTGCTGCACCATTGGGTGAAATCCAAGCATTTAGTCAGGCTTGTTTCCCTCACTGCCTGGCTTAGCACATGTAATGAGAATTATGTCTTTCACTTCCATGCCAACTTGAATACATTAGATGCAAGAATAACAGAGTCAGCACTATATCAAGATAGACATGACTGCAGAAAATAATCTAATATGTCCTTACCCAGGTGGCATTCAGCTTCTAAGCATTGTAACTAATGAACCACAAAAAACTAATGACAGGCTACAATTTTATATTAGTCTCATAAAATTTCATAATTTAAACCATTCAACCCATTTGTTCTTTTAAGCAGAATTATCCTGAGACTTACCAATAATCTACCCAAGTACTTTTTTCCCATTTTGAAAATAAGCATACAAGGAACACGAAAATATGAGCAGCTTTTTGTTGAGAGGTTAAAAAGGCCTACATATCACACCAAATGGAATATTATTTTCTGAAGAATAGCTAAAACCATGAAAAGTAAATCTGAATAACTGTTGGTTTGGATTTTTTTACTTATTTTTGTTTGTACATTTTGGAATTTTTTTCCAGTAAAGTGCTAGGTCCTACATTACATTATTTTACATTTTACATGTATTTTCTAGTTGAAGCTTTATACTCATAAATGGGGTTTCCCAGGTGGCACTAGTGGTAAAGAACCCACCTGCCAGCGCAAGAGACGTAAGAGAGTTTGGTCCGTGGTTTGGGAAGATCTCACAAAGTAGGAAACGGCCACCCACTCTAGTATTCTTGCCTGGAGGATTCCATGGACAGAGGAGACTGGCGGGCTGCAGTCCATCAGGTTGCAAAGGGTTGGACATGACTCAGCACGCACACATGACGCGACATGGACTCAGTGAACTTTTTTTGGCTATTGTGGTAGAGACTATTAGCTAGCTATCCCCATGGCCACTCCCAAGACCCTTCCATGTTGCTTACCTTTGCTATAGCATTTGAATATTCTGAGTATTCACTTTCCAGACTCCCTTTCAGCTAAGAATGGCCATCTGACATGGTTCTATTCAATGAGATATAAGCAAAAGTCACCTGGGGAATTTACGAACAACTCTGCTGCCTCAAGAAAGTGACAAATGTTGCTAGTGTCACCTTTTTCCTCTTCATTCAGCCTAGACTCAAAACATAATGCGTGGTCTTTCATCTCGGACCAAGAGTCAAAAAATATAAGGGCAAAAGAATAACACACCAAAGATGGCAGCATTAATATGGAGAAAAAGTTCTGAGAGGCTACTCCCCCATAACAGTCACACTGAGGCTTCTTTTAACATATCAGTATAGTTGAGGCTCTCTTGACTGCATTTCCTATAACTCAGAACCAAAACACAATTCAGCCTGGCTAGGTTCCAGGTCTTAGAATACAGCACATTTTTGTGGAGCTCACATTCCCATGGAAAAGGCATTTGATAAACAAGAATTTCAAGTACTGGGAAGAACAGTAAAGCAGGGTAATGGTACAGATCATGACAAGATGCAGGGAAAGTTTCTCTAAAGAGATAACACTTAAACTAGGTAAAATTTGGAACAAAATTATGTTTTGGAAAAAGAATCATTGCAAGTTCAGAAAATAAAGGCCATGAGACAAGAAAATGTCTGACATACTCAAAAATCCACGAATGGTTGGTATTGCTGAGCCTGAATTAGGAAGAACACAACATTGCTTCAAAAGTAAGAAATTCTGTTAATAACCATGAACTTTCACTTTAAAGCCTTTTATTTATCTGGTAGCATTTAACTTCTTAAAAAGCCATTCACTTGAATTTTGACAATTAGCTACCCAGCATTTAAAAGTTTTTGTAAGACATCAGGTGTGTGTGTGTGTGAGTCGCTCACTCATGTCTAACTCTGCATTCTCATGCACTGTAGCCTGCCAGGCACCTCTGCCCATGGAATTCTCCAGGCAAGAATACTGGAGTGGGTGGCCATTCTCTTCTCCAGGCGACCTTCCTAACTCAGGGATAAAACCCAAGTCTCCTGCATTTTTTAGGCAGATTTTTTATCATCTGAGCCCCCAAGGACACCTATGTAAAACATTCGGTTTGGTTCAGTCGCTCAGTCGTGTCCAACTCTTTACGACGCCATGAATCGCAGCTCGCCAGGCCTCCCTGTCCATCACCAACTCCCGGAGTTCACTCAGATTCACGCCATCAAGTCAGTGATGCCATCTAGCCATCTCATCCTCTGTCATCCCCTTCTTCTCCTGCCCCCAATCC
>SJYA01000345.1:0-11728 GCA_006410615.1 Neotragus moschatus | reverse complement strand
TGGAGAAGACTCTTGAGAGTCCCTTGGACTGCAAGGAGGTCCAACCAGTCCATCCTAAAGGAGACCAGTTGTGGGTGTTCATTAGAAGGACTGATGCTAAAGCTGAAATTCCAATAATTTGGCCACCTGATGCAAAGACCTGACTCATTTGAGAAGACCCTGATGCTGGAAAAGATTGAGGGTAGGAGGAAAAGGGGATGACAGAGGATGAGATGGCTGGATGGCATCACCGACTCGATGCACATGTGTTTGAGTGAACTCTGGGAGCTGGTGATGGACAGGGAGTCCTGATGTGCTGTGATTCATGGGGGCGCAAAGAGTGGGACAAGACTGAGCGACTGAACTGAACTGAAACATGAAAATAATGCATTTTTCACATTTATACTAACTCCTTGTGACTAGGACATGTCTTTTCAGATAGATGTTGCCTTTGTGAAGTCTAAATGTGGAAACTTTCACTGCCCCATCAAGTTTATTTCCATAGGTAAAATGAGTGAAATACTACAAGGCTGTTTAATTTTCATTCCTATTACCTAAACACTTTTACCTGGATTTTCTTTAATTTGTTTCATTATTTTGGCATTTCAATATAAAATGGTAATAATAATGCATCTAAAGATAATGAAATATAATGATGCAAATATTAACACAAATTTAAATGCAGTAATAATGAATTTAAAGGTGAATAAAATTAGATGCAACAGAAAAATGGTAAGCAGTGAAGAAGTACTATGACAAAATAACCAAATAATTTTTGTTACACACACATTGCAAAAGTGAAAAATGGTACTCAAAAATTTCTTAATGTGGATCAAGTCATAAATTACCACCATAAGCAGCATCACTTCTAATATTTGTCCAAGTCATCAAACTGATTTCAGTTAACTGTAATGATTTGTATGCCTCCTGTGGTACACAGTTGAGGAACACCAGATGAATATTAACTATGATGTTGATTAAAAGTTGCGACAGTACAAGCAAGGTTTGTCAGCACACTGGTATAACAACCTTTCCTATGTCAAAGCAGATCAAATAATGAAATTTAGCAAGAGGTTCTGTACAGATAGCCTGTCAACTATTTGTGCTGTGAGCTAATGAAAAGCATACTGATCTTGGTATGCTTGAATGAAGAATTGCTAAGAAAAACCAATATTGCAATTACTCTTCTATTTATGACAAACTAATTGTTGGTATATAGGTAACCAAATATGGGTTGAAACACTAAGATAACGAGACAAATGTACTGAGCAATTATTCTAGACTATAGCCTGACTACAACTATATACTTTTCTGGAACTGAAAAGCTGTTTTATTAATGAAAGTGAAAGTGAACTCACTCAGTTGTGTCTGACTCTTTGCGACCCCATGGACTATAGTCCACCAGGCTGCTCCGTCCATGGGATTCTCCAGGCAAGAATACTGAAGTGGGTTGCCAAGATAACTACAAAAATTATTGGAAAAGATTTATAAGTATTTTAGTATTCAATTAGTATATTGCTGGAATGCTTTGACAGATAGATTTTGTTTGTTTTTAATCAAAGGAAATATACATAGTTGGGTCTTTGATTATGAATGCCAGAATCATTATACCACATAGCAGAATATTCTGGAGACATTATGTTAATCTGTCAAGGAAGCCTAATAGACATATAGTACATATAGCATATATATATATATATATAAAATGCAAGCAGTAGTCATATTCTAGAGTTGTTCTGGCATTTGCATGGTTTTCTTTCTCATGCTAAAATGAAATAAGATAAGGTCATTTGTGGTATCAGAGAAGGCAATGGCACCCCACTCCAGTACTTTTGCCTGGAAAATCTGAGGGACAGAGGAGCCTGGTAGGCTGCAGTCCATGGGGTTGCTAAGAGTTGGACACGACTGAGTGACTTCACTTTCACGTGTTGGAGAAGGAAATGGCAGCTCACTCCAGTGTTCTCACCTGGAGAATCCCAGGGACGGGGGAGCCTGGTGGGCTGCCATCTATGGGGTCACACAGAGTCAGGCACGACTGAAGTAACTTAGCAGCAGCAGCAGCAGCAGCAGCAGCAGCAGCAGCAGCAGCATTTATGGTCTCAGCTTTGTATTGAAATAGTGAGGTCTTCCATAATTTGTATCTAATATGGAACTAAATGTTGAAAACAAATATGTAGCCTTTATGTAATTATTGCCAAATATGTTATTTTACAGACATTATTTTGCTGATTAAGGTCCATCTAGTCAAGGCTATGGTTTTTCCTGTGATCATGTATGGATGTGAGAGTTGGACTGTGAAGAAGGCTGAGCGCTGAAGAATTGATGCTTTTGAAGCGTGGTGTTGGAGAAGACTCTTGAGAGTCCCTTGGACTACAAGGAGATACAACCAACCCATTCTGAAGGAGATCAGCCCTGGGATTTCCCTGGAAGGAATGATGCTAAAGCTGAAGCTCCAGTACTTTGGCCACCTCATGCGAAGAGTTGACTCACTGGAAAAGACTCTGATGCTGGGAGGGGTTGGGGGCAGGAGGAGAAGGGTAACGACAGAGGATGAGATGGCTGGATGGCATCACTGACTCAATGGCCGTGAGTTTGAGTGAACTCCGGAGTTGGTGATGGACAGGGAGGCCTGGCGTGCTGTGATTCATGGAGTCGCAAAGAGTCAGACACGACTGAGTGACTGAACTGAACTGACAGTGAGTTTGTGTTACATTTTATTATCTGTGCATCTGGTGTTCCTAACCTTTTAGAAAATAAATTTTATGTAACAATTTCTGACTTAAAAAATGTAAAATGTGAGAGATGCAAGTTAAGTTTTATTTGGAGAAAAATGAGGACTGTGACCTGGGGGACAGCATTTCAAATAGCTCTGAGAAACTGCTCCAAACAACTGGAGAGGAGAAGGTCAGTATATATGTGATTTCAGTGAAGGGGAAGTTCATGCCATCAAGCACATATTTTTGCAGGTTTCTTCTAGTCATCAGGAGCAGACATCACTATGAAAGAATTTAGTACTTTTCTAGATATGAAGAGATGCAATAATTGGGCTCATATAATCAATTCCTGAAAATATCTCACTATCTGAAAACTTATTCTGCCAATTAATAAGTCAAACTCTAATGGTTATATTTTAAAAGTATAGCTACAAGTGCTTTACTATTTTAGTGCATGGTACCATTTTGTATTCAATTGCCTGTCAGAAAAAATTGAGTCATTTCTGAATCTTTCTCTTCCTCACCCATATATTGGCAGTGAAACAAGTCAAATTGCTTCCATCTACTCCTTTCCATTTCTACTGCTGCTGCTTACTGGATTATTGAAATGAGATCTGAATTGGTCTTTCCTCTTTTCCTCTTAATGCCATCCCTTCATGTATAGTTGTCAGAGAAATAGCTCTCAAATTTTATCAGATCATGTCAGCCATCTGTTTTAAAATACTTTTGTAACTTCTCTTACATAACATTATAAAATTCAAAAATCAAAACTCTTCAGATGACAAATATAATTTATATCCGCCGTCAGCCTTTTTTCCTCTCCACTCTTTCAAATGTGTGTACTTGTATTTAACACGAGCTTGCTTTGTTATATGTTTTTCTCTGTGTGTAATATCACTTACTCCCTCTCCTACTGTGAAAGTTATATTTATTCTTCTTGTTTCTTAAATATCATTTTTTTTTACCGTGATAATTTCACTACACATTTTCTTTCTCTTTAGGGCCAGTCAGTTATATATGTTCAAATGACTTTTTTTTCCTATTAGCATCAATTTAGTCTAACAAAATGCACGAGTTGTTGATTACCAAAACAGAATAATGCTACTCATTTAAATACCAAAGCACTAAATAACTTTATGTCATACTTAATCTGTCAAGTTTAAAATATTTTCAGAAACGTGACAGTATTACTATTGTTACTAAATATAGCATAGAAATGATACTTCATTAGGATTATAAAAATATCTAATCCTTTTTCTTATATCCTGATTATTTGATATATTATTTAATTCTTAAAATATTTGGTCAGTGGTTCAGTTCAGTTCAGTTGCTCAGTTGTGTCCATCTCTTTGCAACCCCACGAATAGAGAAAACTCAACATTGTTCATATTAATTTTTAGAAGTTGAATTTGTTTAAGATCAAGTCTCCTTCAGTTCAGTTCAGTTCATTTCAGTTCAGTCGCTCAGTCGTGTCTGACTCTTTGCGACCCCATGAATCGCAGTATGCCAGGCCTCCCTGTTCATCACCAAATCCCGGAGTTCACTCAGACTCATGCCCATCAAGTCAGTCATGACATCCAGCCATCTCATCCTCTGTCATTCCCCTTCTCCTCCTGCCCCCAATCCCTCCCAGCATCAGAGTCTTTTCCAATGAGTCAACTCTTCACATGAGGTGGCCAAAGTACTGGCGCTTCAGCTTTAGCATTATTCCTTCCAGAGAAATCCCAGGACCGATCTCCTTCAGAATGGACTGGTTGTATCTCCTTGCAGTCCAAAGGACTCTCAAGAGTCTTCTCCAACACCACAGTTCAAAAGCATCAATTCTTTGGGGTTCAGTCTTCTTCACAGTCCAACTCTCACATCCATACATGACCACTGGAAAAACCATAGCCTTGACTAGATGGACCTTAGTTGGCAAAGTAATGTCTCTGCTTTTAAATATGCTCTCTAGGTTGGTCATAACTTTTCTTCTAAGGAGTAAGCGTCTTTTACGCTAAAGTAAATTTTTTTTAACTGCATTTAAGAAATATTTTGGAGTTTATGAAGAAGAAGAAGAAAACACTAAGTCATGTCCGACTCTTGCAATCCCATAAATTGTAGCCTGCCAGGCTCCTCTGTCCTTGGGATCTCTAGGCAAGAATATTGGAATGGGTTGCCATTTCCTTCTCCAGGGGAATTTCCCGACCCAGGAATTGAACCCATGTCTCCTACATTGCAGGCAGATGCTTTACCAACTGAGGTATGTGGGAAGCCCCTGGAGTTTATGACATAACCCTAATTTACAATTTAAAAGTCTCTTAAAATGAGGCATTTTAAATGCAAAATTTATTTCAACTAGATTATCAGTATAGCTGTTCTGCCTAGTGTTACAATGAGCTCAAAATTACTCAGTTCTAGAATGAATAAGGAAACTGCTCTCAAATAGTCTAAGATTTTGAAAATTATAATAAACATGAATTTGCAGACATTCTCTTATTTACTCAAGATTGTTCTGATCATCTACCTTCTTCTGGGAACTGAGTTGCAAATGATACTAGGGTTAGTATGTTCTCTAAAATCAAATAAATATACATGGAAAGAGGAACAACATTTTGTGGGAGAGTCTATGATGGTAGCAAAAATAGGACAGTATTCAGAACTGCCTTAATTACTTAGGAATTTAGATATAAAATCATATGTAGAGTGGACCCTGACTGTATTAATGTTTTGTGTATGTAAAGGAAAAATTAAAATTCCTGAATAGAAAGGCACAAACACACCACATTGGGGGCTAACCATTCTTTTGAAGCAAAGTATTGGGCAGAATTTTAACAAAACATTATTTAAAGACAGTGAAAGATCATCAGTTTAAATCAGGTTTAAGGGATTCAATAATTCAAAAAGGGAAACATCAGCAAAAGCCGCATTAATTTTAGATTTCTTGCTGTGAACAATTTTTACAGTTCCAAGTTTACTGAAAGAGTCCTGGATGCAATATTATAATATTGAGGGTGTCAGCATAAGAGTTTGAGCTGAAAAATGGTCAGAACTAAGAAAAGGGAGTCACACCAAGAAAGAGAGCAGAAAATAGCTGCTGAGGCTGAATATCATATTTGAATATAATATATTGAAGTTTTCAGTTCAGTTCAATTGCTCAGTCATGTCCGACACTGTGACCCCATGGACTGCAGGGTATCAGGCTTTCCTGTCCATCACAGCTCCCTAAGCTTGCTAAAACTCATGTCCATCGAGTCAGTCATGCCTTACAACCATCACATCCTCTGTTGTCCCCTTCTCCTCCTGTCTTCAGTCTTTCCCAGCATCAGGGTCTTTTCCAATGAGTCAGTTCTTCACATCAGGTGGTCAGAGTATTGGAGTTTCAGCTTCAGCATCAGTCCTTCCAATGGATATTTAGGACTGATTTCCTTTAGGATTGACTGGTTTAATCTTGCAGTCCAAGGATCTCTCAAGAGCCTTGTCCAATACCACAGTTCAAAAGCATCAGTTCTTTGCTACTCAGCTTTCTTTATAGTCCAACTCTCACATCCACCCATGACTAGTAGAAAAACCACAGCTTTGTATATGGACCTTTGCCAGCAAAGTAATGTCTCTGTTTTTCAGTGTGCTGTCTAAGTTAGTCATAGCTTTTTTCCCAAGGAGCAAACGTCTTTTACTTTCATGGCTGCAGTCACGATCTGCAGTGATTTTTGAGCCCAAGAAAATAAAGTCTGACACTGTTTCCATTGTTTCCCCATCTATTGGCCATGAAGTGATGGGATCAGATGCCATGATCTCAGTTTTTTGATTGTTGAGATTTAAATCAGCTTTTTCAATCTCCTCTTTCACTTTCATCAAGTGGCTCTTTAGTTCTTCTTCATTTTCTGCCATAATGGTGGTGTCATCTGTATATATGGGGTTATTGATATATCTCCCAGCAATCTTGATTCCAGCTTGTGCTTCATCCAGCCCAGCATTTTCCATGATGTACTCTGCATAGAAGTTAAATAAGCAGAGTGACAATATACAGCCTTAACGTACTCCTTTCCCAATTTGGAACCAGTCTGTTGTTCCATGTCCAATTCTAACTGTTGCTTCTTGACCTGTATACAGATTTCTCAGGAGGCTGGTCAGGTGGTCTGGTATTCCCATCTCTTGAAGAATTTTCCACAGTTTGTTGTGATCCACACAGTCAAAGGCTTTAACATAGTCAATAAAGTAGAAGTAGATGTTTTTCTGGAACTCTCTTGCTTTTTTGATGGACCAACTTTCTAAGGCATATTGAAGTTTAGATTTTCAAATTTTGGAAGAATTTATGAACATGCTAGCTGATTGCTAAAAGGAAGCCCTGTCTGATTTTAAATTAAATGAGTAAATTATAGCAAATAATTTTAAAAGCAGTATTATAATCATGTTTAAACTTACAAAAACATTTAATTTGGTATGTGACCCATATTGGTCTTCACGTGTGATATGAAACGAAATGAAACCTCTAAAGGAAGAATGCCTTGAACCTCAAGATTTCTCAAGTCTTGTTCCTTGGGATTGTTACAATATTGGTCTCAAGGAGAATAATCTGCACTTAGTGAAGGCAAGATTATGGAGATTATAATTTGGAGGCCTAATTTGTTTGTACAAAGAAGAACACTCCAATGGCATTAAAAGGGCAGAAAGATATTATGTTGAAGATGTGTATATTAGGATAAGGAGATAACATTCTGAGATTGTGGTAAAGGTGAAAGGCACAGACAGAATGACTGTCACTCTATACATTCTTTTTCTGTTTCAGAATGTCAGAAGAATGCCAAGCAGTGCCAGGGCTAGAATTCCTCAGTTTATAATTACATTCGGACATGACTGAAGCGATGCAGCAGCAGCAGGGACTTCCTCTGTCAATTATTTGCTTCCTATTTTCCTACTGAAAGGTTGTTGCTGAACAACAAAAGAAGCCAGGATTCTTGGCCTCTGGAGGAGAAAAATTCAGTCTGGGGCCAGAGATGAGGCTTGATCACTCAGAGCTTTTGTGTGATAGAGTTTTATTAAAGTATAAAAGGGATAGAGAAAGCTTCTGACAGAGACATCAGATGAGGGCAGAAAGAGTGCCCCCTCGCTAGTGTTAGCAATGGAGTTATATACATTTTAATTACTTATTACAGCAAATCAAAAGGATGTCTGGAGGTTGTAAAGACTTTACTAGACCTAGTCCCATAATTTACATTTTAAGATAACAGGATTAGCCAGAAGGTATTTTCTATAAACTGTCCTTAAACAGGATACACTATTGTTATATAATCCTAAGGAATGTAGAGGGAAAAAAGTTTGTCCTTTCCTCCTTCTTGAGAATTCCAGACCCCTCTCTCCTTGGGGACCCCCAGACTTGTTATCAACCTGCCTATGAATTGACTCACTATTCTGGTACTTTTCATTACATATAGAATGAGATTATATCGATAGATCAGTCCCAAATTTTATATATATATATATTTATACATACATACATATACATGTATAATTTTATTTTTATTTTATTTTATATACACATTATATATATATATATATTTTATTTTATATATATATATTTTATAATTTTATTCAATTTTCACTTCAATGACATTGCTTGTTTTCTTTGGATGGCACATTAGCCCCAGATCATCCAAATAAATGTGTATATCTCAGCTATCAGGGAACAAATGATTGACATTAGCCATCCATGTTTATTAAGTCAAAAATTTGGCATGCCTTCTATTAGAAAAAGTTAAATTCAATAAAAGTCATGTAGCTTGCCAGATGTTCCATTGTAAGATATGATAGATTTTACCAGAATAATGTTTCATAAACAAGGTCAGTTGAATTCAATTAAATTGTCTTCATATGTTCTTAATATCAATTTATGAGAATAACAAGTTGTTTTACAATTTTGAAACTATAATTTCATTCTTCTATATGTAAATTTCAACTTCCAGTTTATCAAAGAGAATTTTAGTGGTAAATGGAGGTTTAATCTAAGCAACATAAGAAATAGATGTACTTTAGTATTTCTTAAGGAAGTTAATCTAGAATGCAGGAATACTATTCTTACTGTGTTATACTATTAGTTTTTGTGTTTCCTGCTCTTTTTTTTATACCATTTCTGAACATACCAAAAAAAGAAAGAAAATATCTTTTTTTTCCTGCTTTGAATAGCTTTGTTTATAGCTCAGAAAAAAAATTGATCATCAATTTCACTCATTTCCCCCCCAAATCTACTTATTAACTTTATAAAAAAGCACTGTCAAGTTAAGTCTTACAGTTACAAGCATGAAGGATATAGGTTGAAAAGTGTCATAGTTTTGTGTATTCTTGCCTGGAAAACACTATGGATGGACGAGCCTGGTAGGCTACAGTCCATGGGGTTGCAAAGAGTTAGACATGACTGAGCAACTTCACTTTCACTTTCTGTATGCTATATACACATATTCTACATACTCAGTATAAAATATTTCATAGAGTAATAATCAATACTATTTGTTGACCAACAGAGTGGGTGAAAGGGACAGGTCTTTTTGACTCTATCAGTATATTAACTAGTTATTTAGAACTGAAACTAAAAATTACAAGGGATAATGGAAGTATATTATGAGGAGGGTAAAATTATTAAGAAAAGAAACACTTTCTTAAAAAGAGAAAGAGCTGCAATATGTTGATTTATGAAACACCAGATTCAATAATTACTTGACATTAGACCCTCAATAACTACTTGAAATTAGGCCCATTGCATTCAATTTTCCATGATTTATTTTATTGGACAAATATTTTGGCCACCTGATGTGAAGAGCTGGCTCATTTGAAAAGACCCTGATGCTGGGAAAGATTGAGGGCAGGAGGAGAAGGGGACAACAGAGGATAAGATGGTTGGATGGCATCACTGACACAATGGACATGGGTTTGGGTGGACTCCAGGAGTTGGTGATGGACGGAGAGGCCTGGTGTGCTACAGTTCATGGGGTTGCAAAGAGACAGACATGACTGAGAGACTGAACTAAACTGAATTTTGGGAACAAATCAACAATAAAATCATGAAAAACAAGTAAAATGAAAAAATAATAGCAACAACAAAAGCCACAATTTAGTGCTTAAATTCATAGATTCTGGAATCAGAGGGTTTGACTTTCCTGGCTTGCTTCTTTACTATTTTTCTGATATTAGGCAAGTTATCTAATGCCTCTGGTCCTCAGTTGACTTATCTGATAGTGGTGGTAATGATGATGTTGGGAGGAATGAATAAGTTAACATGCATAGGGGTTTATGAGCAACAGTTAGAAAACAAATGTCAGTATGTGAAAATTATTATAACACTAAACCCTAATTTCTTTTACAATCTCTTGAATTTTCTTGGATTTGAATTAGTTTGAAGAGTCATCACCATTGTTATGCATAGGACGTTATCAAACAATAAGATGTTAAACAGGTTAAACAGCGGTATTGTTATCTCTTAATTGCTTGTTCTCTGACTTCACTCTTTTATAAATCAAACATGCTATCCTAATTATCAGACTCTCTATACATCTTTCTTGGCCCTGCTTCACTGTTTATGCAGTCTACCTTGAATTGCCTGCATTCATCCCATGGCACTTCCATCTCGTCTCCAGACTTTCCTCTTCTCTTTCTGATTCACTGAATTTCCTTCTGTCAGTCATCATCCTTCCCATGGTCATTGAAAGGTCTTCCCAAAGACTAAATTTTATCTACATTTTCTTGTTCTCTAGTATACTTTATTCCCATTTCTTTTGTTAGCACCTCATATCGACCCCTCTCAATCTCTAAGATCCAGGCTTAAATGTCAGATTCCTAATTCACATAATTTTATAAGTATTCTAGAAGTATCTATAACTCAATCGATACAAAACCTCAACTAGCTTTCATCTTTCCTCACGGTCTCTTAAAATCATGTCGATTCTTTTAGGTCCCACCAACCTTTCTAAATCTACCTTGGCCGCTATACTCAGAATAAAAATTTTTCTAACGTCATATCTTTTGTATGTCAAGGTTTTTATGCTATTATGGAAGTTACTCAATGTTTATTCAAATTATAAGTATGCCATCTCATGCTCTACTTTTCCTAATAAGATATTTTTAAAAGCATGAACCATGAACCATGTTTTATACGAACTTATACATATCAAATATTTAGCACAGGATCTGGAATATAATGAGTATTATTATTTTTAATTTCAATATGATCAAATGCAGATAAACAAATAAGTGGAGAAAGATTTCTAAGAGTCATAATTTAAACATTTACAAAATAAATATTTGCATGTTATTGTATATAACAGAAGTCACTAATGAAATGTTTAGACAGTCAGTTCAGTTCCTTTCAATTGCTCAGTCGTGTCCTACTCTTTGCGACCCCATGAACTGCAGCACGCCAGGCCTCCCTGTCCATCATCAACTCCTGGAGTTCACGCAAACCCATGTCAATTGTGTCAGTGATGCCATCCAACCATCTCATCCTCTGTTGTCCCTTTCTCCTCCTGCCCTCAATCCCTCCCAGCATCAGAGTCTTTTCCAATGGGTCAACTCTTCTCATGAAGTAGCCAAAGTATTGGAGTTTCAGCTTTAGCAGCAGTCCTTCCAATGAACACCCAGGACTGATCTCCTTTAGGATGGACGGGTTGGACCTCCTTGCAGTCCAAGGGACTCTCAAGACTCNCCTAGCATCAGGATCTTTTCCAATGAATCAACTCTTCACATGAGGTGGCCAAAGTATTGGAGTTTCAGCTTTAGCATCAGTCCTTCCAATGAACACCCAGGACTGATCTCCTTTAGGATGGACGGGTTGGACCTCCTTGCAGTCCAAGGGACTCTCAAGACTCTTCTCCAACACCACAGTTCAAAAGTATGAATTCTTCAGCCCTAAGCTTTCTTCACAGTCCAACTCACACATCCATACATGACCACTGGAAAAACCATAGCTCTGACTAGACGACCTTTTTTGGCAAAGTGGTATTTCTGCTTTTGAATATGCTGTCTACATTAGTCGCAACTTTCCTTCCAAGGAGTAAGCATCTTTTAATTTC
>SJYA01000344.1:107123-121539 GCA_006410615.1 Neotragus moschatus | reverse complement strand
GTATTGCTGAAGCCTGGCTTGGAGAATTTTGAGCATTACTTTACTAGCGTGTGAGATGAGTGCAATTGTGTGGTAGTTTGAGCATTCTTTGGCATTGCCTTTCTTTGGGATTGGAATGAAAACTGACCTTTTCTAGTCCTGTGGCCACTGCTGAGTTTTCTGAATTTGCTGGAGTGTTGAGTGTAGCACTTTCACAGCATTATCTTTTAGGATTTTAAATAGCTCAAACGGAATTCCATCATCTCTGCTAGCTTTGTTCATAGTCCTGCTTCCTAAGACCCACTTGACTTTGAATTTCAGGATGTTTGGCTCTAGATGAGTGATTACACCATCGTAATTATCTGAGTCATTGAGATCCTTTTTGTATAGTTCTTCTGTGTATTCTTGCCACGCCTTCTTAATATCTTCTGCTTCTGTTAGGTCCATACTATTTCTGTCCTTTATTGTGTCCATCTTTGCATGAAATTTTCCCTTGATATCTCTAATTTTCTTGAACTGATCTCTAGTCTTTCTTATTCTATTGTTTTCCTCTATTTCTTTGCATTGATCACTAAAGAAGGCTTTCTTATCTCTCCTTGCTATTCTTTGGAACTCTGCATTCAAATGGTATGCTGCTGCTAAGTCGCTTCAGTCGTGTCCGACTCTGTGCAACCCCTTAGACGGCAGCCCACCAGGCTCCCCCATCCCTGGGATTCTCCTGGCAAGAACACTGGAGTGTGTTGCCATTTCCTTCTCCAATGCATGAAAGTCAACAGTGAAAGTGAAGTCGCTCAGTCGTGTCCGACTCTTAGCGACCCCACGGACTGCAGCCCACCAGGCTCCTCCGTCCATGGGATTTTCCAGGCAAGAGTACTGGAGTGGGGTGCCATTCCTTTCCTTTTCTCGTTTGCCTTTCACTTCTCTTTTTTTCTCAGCTATTTGTAAGGCCTTCTCAGACAACCATTTTGCCTTTTTGTGTTTCTTTTTCCCAGGGATGGTCCTGATCACTGCCTCCTGTACAATGTCATGAACCTCAGCCCATAGTTCGGGCACTCTCTATAAAATCTAATCCCTTAAATCTATTTGTCACTTCCACTGTACAATAGTAAGCAATTTGATTTAGGTCATATTTGAATGGCTTAGTGGTTTTCCTTACTTTCTTCAATTTAAGTCTGAATTTTGCCATAAGGAGTTCATAATCTGAGCCACAGTCAGCTCCTAGTCTTCTTTTTACTGACTGTATAGAGCTTCCCCATCTACAGCTGCAAAGAATATAATCAACCTGATTTTGGTATTGACCATCTGATGATATTTACATGTAGAGTCATCTCTTGTGTGGTTGGAAGAGGGTGTTTCCTGTGATGCATGTGTTCTCTTGGCAAAACTCTTGTTAACCTTTGCCCTGCTTCATTTTGTACTCCAAGGCCAAACTTGCCTGTTACTCCAGGTAACTCTTGACTTCCTACTTTTGATTTCCAGTCCCTTATGATGAAAAGGGTATCTCTTTTTTAATGTTATTTCTAGAAGGTCTTTTAGGGCTTCTTAGAACCATTGAACTTCAGCTTCTTCGGCATTAGTCGTTGGGGCATGGACTTGGATTACTGTGATTACTGCTCTATTATTTTTTCTAATGTTAATCTGTCTATGAAAAGGCAAATAAATCATTACCATATAAAATTTACCAGTATTAAAAAATAAGACATGATGACTAAAGAGCTTATATTAGAAGTAGGAAGACAGTTTAATATTAAAAAAAAAGTAGAGCAAAATATCATAATAGTATATTAAAGGGTTAAAGAGAACATCTCAATAGTTTTCAAAGAAAAAATTGGTAAAAGGTACTATATGTTAAATATAAACTCTTGCAAGCTAAGGATAGAAGAGAACTATCAGCTTGATAAAGACTACCAAGATCCCCTACAAAATATTAGTGACACACATTTAGAAACATTTTGGTTGAAGTTAGGAGAAGAATATATGTTATCAGCCTATTTTTCACTATTTTACTGAAGAATCTGACTGATGCATTAAAAGAAAAAATTTTTAAAAATAAAATAATGACAGGGAAGGAGGAAGCAAAGTGATTTTCATTTGTAGGTGACAGAATATATATCAAGCCTAAGCTCCAAAATCACTGCAGGTGGTGACTGCAGCCATGAAATTAAAAGACGCTTACTCCTTGGTAGAAAAGTTATGACCAACCTAGATAGCATATTCAAAAGCAGAGACATTACTTTGCCCACTAAGGTCTGTCTAGTCAAGCCTATGGTTTTTCCTGTGGTCGTGTATGGATGTGAGAGTTGGACTGTAAAGAAGGCTGAGCGCCAAAGAATTGATGCTTTGAAGGAGATCAGCTCTGGGATTTCTTTGGAAGGAATGATGCTAAAGCTGAAACTCCAGTACTTTGGCCACCTCATGCGAAGAGTTGACTCACTGGAAAAGACTCTGATGCTGGGAGGGATTGGGGGCAGGAGGAGAAGGGGACGACAGAGGATGAGATGGCTGGATGGTATCACCTACTCGATGGATGTGAGTCTGAGTGAACTCCGGGAGTTGGTGATGGACAGGGAGGCCTGGCGTGCTGCAATTCATGTGGTTGCAAAGAGTGAGACATGACTGACCGAGTGAACTGAACTGAACTGAAGAAAATATGCAGACAAATGTTAGAACTAAAAATAGAGTATTAAAGGATCCTCAAATATTAAAAAAAATAAGCACATAAAAATAAATCTGTACATCAGCCATAAGCAACAATGAAATCTTAGAGAAAATTGTTACCACTCAAAAACTACAAATACACAGAAATAAACTTCACAAAAGATGTTTAATAATTATATGAAAGAGACATAAAATGTTATTGAAGGAAATAATAATGTAAAAATTTGCTATGGTTACGGCTGAAAATATTCAAAACTAGACATATGCCAAATTTTCCCTTTGTTAGTCCATAATTATAATGAAATTAAAATAAAATTCTTAATAGCATGTTGCATAGAACCAGACAAACTGAATTTGTTATCTATAAGAAAGTTTCACGTCCCATAGTGTTCTGAGAAAGAACAAGAGGGAATCTTATCCTGGCATATCTTCAGTTCAGTTCAGTTTCTCAGTCACGCCAGGCCTCCCTGTCCATCTCCATCTCCCGGAGTTCACTCAGACTCACATCCATCGAGTCAGTGATGCCATCCAGCCTTCTCATCCTCTGTCGTCCCCTTCTCCTCCTGCCCCCAATCCCTCCCAGCATCAGAGTCTTTTCCAATGAGTCAACTCTTCGCATGAGGTGGTCAAAGTACTGGAGTTTCAGCTTTAGCATCATTCCTTCCAAAGAACAGCCAGGGCTGATCTCCTTCAGAATGGACTGGTTGGATCTCCTGCAAAACTTAGGATAGTTCTAATAATTGAAGCAAAATAGTTTAGACCTAATGCTGCACATTAACTTGGCATTCTGGAGAAATAACTCCAGAAATAATGAAAAGATGGAGCCAAAGCAAAAACAATGTCCAGTTGTGGATGTGCAAACACCCTCTTCCAACAACACAATAGATGACTCGACACACGGACGTCACCCTTACAATTATACAGTGGAAATGACAAATAGGTTGAAGGGATTAGATCTAATACAATGCCTGAAGAACTATGGGATGGAGGTTCATGACATTGTACAGGAGGCAGTGATCAAGACTATCCCCAAGGAAAAGGAATGCAAAAAGACAAAGTGGTTATCTGAGGAGGCATTACAAATAGCAGTGAAAAGAAGAGAAGCGAAAGACAAAGGAGGAAAGGAAAGATATACCCATCTGAATGCAGAGTTCCAAAGAATAGCAAGGAGAGATAAGAAAGCCTTCCTCATCGATCAATACAAAGAAATAGAGGAAAACAATAGAATGGGGAAGACTAGAGATCTCTTGAAAAAAGATTAGAGATACCAAGGTCTGCCTGCAATGCAGGAGACTTGGGTTCGATCCCTAGGCTGGAAAGATCCCCTGGTGGAGGGCACAGCAACTCACTCTAGTATTCTTGCTTGGAAAATCCCCATGGACAGAGGAGCCTGTCAGGCTATAGTCCATGAGGTCACAAAGAGTCAGACAAAACTGAGCACTTCAGCATAGCATACAGTACAGTGTTTATTTCAAAAGCCAATTCATAAGCTGATTCATTTCTGGTAAATTAGCTATAGGAGATTTTTAAAAATGCAAAGAGTAATTTTCTGGAATTCATAATGACTTAAATAGAGACCCATTCATTAAAGGTTTCTAAACAAATTATGTGATATTGAAAATGCTGTTAATCAAATAGCTTTTTTTTTTTTCTGCCTGTGCAGCATGCAGTATCTTAGCTTCCCAACTAGAGATCAAACTTGTGCCCCCTGCAGTGAAAGTGTGGAGTCTTAATTCCTGGACCATTAGGGAAGGCCTCAAATAGCTTTAATACTAGGGCTTATGTAAGGACGGCACTTCTTGCAGGGAGCAGGCAGTGGTCCCAGCACACATTAATATGCAGACTAAGCACAAGAGAAGGCATTAAAAATGAAGATCGCCATAGGTCACCTGAGAGATCTCAGGCCTAGGTTCTGGAGGTGAACCTGGGGCTGTCTGTTGGTAACAAGACCCCATATTACTCTTATGCAAGAGCCTTTTGACCACACTTCAGGAAAGGTGGGGAAGGAGAATTAGGGGATCTCCTTTCTGGTTTCTCTTCTGGCAAGTAGCAGTGCCATCTTTCTCTTTCTTTTTTCTGCTCCCAAACACAAAGATGTAGGTAGCTGAAATGGATCCTGGGTGGGCAAAGAGAAATATCAACTAGCATTATACTTTTGATCTTAATATTCTTTAATGTACTTTGTTATTTATTTGGGGTTCTCTGCTATAGTATGCCGGAGAAGGCAATGGCACCCCACTCTAGTACTCTTGCCTGGGAAATCCCATGGATGGAGGAGACTGGTAAGCTGTAGTCCATGGGATCGCGAAGAATTGAACATGACTGAGCGACTTCACTTTGACTTTTCACTTTCATGCATTGGAGAAGGAAATGACAACCCATTCCAGTGTTCTTGCCTGGAGAATTCCAGGGACGGGGGAGCCTGATGGGCTGCCGTCTATGGGGTCACACAGAGTCGGACACGACTGAAGCGACTTAGCAGCAGCAGCAGCTATAGTATGCATAGTGATTTGATACAAAAAACTTGATCTATCCTCTGGTCTTGAATTCCAAAACTGTAATTTTGGAATGTGGCCTAAGTCACAGTGGTGCAGTGAAGCTGAAATGAAAACATAGGTACAATGATATGTAATGCAAATGTGAAATCATATCTTCTTACCAGATTTTATTTATTAAAGATAGCTAAAATATTCTAAAGGTAAATGTCTATACTTTTTTGAATATGTGTGGTTTTATTTCAAAAGGGAACCAAAGAACTATAAGCTCTAAATAAGAATTTGAATTTGAATTCTCTCCTTGAACAATGTATGCATAAATCTTTGATTTCTTAATAAACCAGATATAACCAGAAAGATCCACTTTTCCAGCCAGGACTACAAATATGATATCTTTTCCATTTTTCTTAGTTAATTATTTGACCTCTCTTCTATCTTCAGCAGTGGCCACAGAACTGGAAAAGGTCAGTTTTCATTCCAATCCCAAAGAAAGGCAATGCCAATAAATGATCAAACTACTATACAATTGCACTCATCTCCCACGCTAGCAAAGTAATGCTCAAAATTCTCCAAGTTAGGCTTTTACAGTACATGAACCAAGAACTTCCAGATGTTCAAGGAGGATTTAGAAAAGGCAGAGGCCCAGAGATCAAATGCCAACATCTGTTGGATCACAGAAAAAGCAAGATAATTTCAGAAATACATCTACTTCTACTTTATTGACTATGCCAAAGCCCTTGACTGTGTGAATCACAACAAACTGGAAAATTCTGAAAGAGATGGGAATACCAGACCACCTGACTTGCCTCCTGAGAAATCTGTATGCAGGTCAGGAAGCAACAGTTAAAACTGGACATGGAACAACAGACTGGTTCCAAATAGGAAAAGGAGTACGTCAAGGCTGTATATTGTCACCTTGCTTATTTAACTTAGATGCAGAATACATCATGAGAAATGCTGGACTGGAAGAAACACAAGCTGGAATCAAGGTTGCTGGGAGAAATATCAATAACCTCAGATATGCAGATGACACCACCCTTATGGCCAAAAGCGAAGAAGAACTAAAGAGGTTTTTGATGAAAGTGAAAGAGGAGAGTGAAAAAGCTGGCTTAAAAATCAACATTCAAAAAACTGCATCATGGCATCTGGTCCTATCACTTCATGGCAAATAGATGAGGAAATGGTGGAAACTGTGACAGACTTTATTTTCTTGGGCTCCAAAATCACTGCAGATGGTGATTGCAGCCACGAAATTAAAAGAAGTTTGCTCCTTGGAAGAAAGCTATGACAAACCTAGATGGCATATTGAGAAGCAGAGACATTACTTTGCCGACAAAGGTCTGTCTAGACAAAATTATGGTTTTTCCAGTGGTCATATATGAATATGAGAGTTGAACCATAAAGAAAGCTGAGCACTGAAAAATTGATGCTTTTGAACTGTGTTGTTGGAGAAGACTCTTGAGAGTCCCTTGGGCTACAAGGAGATCCAACCAGTCCATCTAAAGGAAATCAAATCTGAAGATTCATTGGAAGGACTGATGCTGACATTGAAACTCCAATAGTCTGGCCACTATAGTCTGATGGGAAGAACTGACTCCTTGGAAAAGACTTGATGCTGGGAAAGAAGGAAGGCAAGAGGAGAAGGGAAAGACAGGATAAGATGGTTGGATGGCATCACCGACTTGATGGATATGAGTTTGAGCAAGCTCCAGGAGTTGGTGATGGACAGGGAAGCCTGGCATGCTGCAGTCCATGGGTCACAAAGAGTCGGACATGACTGAGCAACTGAAATGAACTCCTCTATCTTAGCTGTGCAACGCAGAAGACTAGAATCTACCTCTAGGATATCATTGGGCCACTTGTCCAAGATGTTCACTTAATAAAATGGGGTTCACTTAATAAAATGCACAGTTGCTGGAACTGTTTTCAAGCATGGTGAGCAGTGGGACATTCTGATCAATTCCTTATAGGTCCCTGATTTATGAATGCCTTTGCCTCTGTTTTCAGCACTGTGTGCTGCTTTTATCTGCTGCTTTGCACCCAGCAAGGATTATTCTTTTCCATTCAGTCATGATATCTGATTTGTGCCCAGGTTATGGCATTGTCAATCACATTTGTGTACAGAACACTTGTTTAGCACCTAACAACGAGGCAGTCCTTCTCTTGAGATTCTCTGTTGTAAGCATGGCAAGATTCTTTGTAGTCATTCGTGGTGTTTCCTACCAATGACCCCAGTCAGAAACTCTCTAATCCTGAGCACAGAGCATAAACTAGGTTGAAATCCTTTTGTTTCTAGCAGCTTTCTCTATTGCTAGGAAACTTTTCTTCTTTCTCCCTGTGCTGTTCTCAATTTCAGGAGGGTTATTAGGAGCAGCAGCCTTCATCAAAGCAAAAAATAGATGCTTTATATCCTTTCCCAGGAATAGTGTGTATAAACTGGCATTTATAAAATAAGAGGGGCTGGTCCAAAGACTCTGAAAACAAAGAATAAATGCTCCAAAGTGACTTGTGTTTTCTAAATCCCACCTAAGCAAGAGTCAATGATTATCACAGAAATTTTAATGTTTAAAACTTTTAAGTGGGAAATGCATTCATTATTTCTTATATGTCCACTTTACTTTCCAGTTACCTTACATTCAACCAGCACACTGGCATATGGATACTTATGGATACTTGCATATGGATACTTAGCTTCTGCAAATATTTTCCTTCACCTGTCTCCTCAAAATTGACTCAAAGTTGCCTTTTTTCCTTTTAGCTTAAAAATAAAAAGTTTAGCTTACCATGCACAAACTTAACCTTTTCTAGTTGATTCATGTATCAAGAGATGTTTACATTGCCACATATTATGTACAGTTCAGTTATATATTTTAAGTTTTATTATTAAAAATAATCTAGAGATAGAAAAGCATTGAGTAAGATGTAAATACTTTGTTTATAGATTTAAAGTAACGTTCTTGCAACAAAAAATATTTGCCAGCCTGTAAACTATTCACATGCCCCTGTGAAAATGATATGCTCCTAATGATAGTGATAATTCGAAGTATAATATGAATATTAAAGGTCATTTCCATTTAAACTTTCTTCTAGACTATGATTATTTTGGGTATGAAACTGTGAATATGAGTTTCTTTGAAGTGACAATATCAGCAAACCGGGAAACATGGACAATGAAGCTGTTTTGTATCTAAATGTTGAGGCAGAGGCATGACCTCATTGGATTTCCATTTTCTCTTATGCATAAAGGGAATATAATGACTCTTGCTCATTTTGTGAGCAAGATATGAGAAAAATACATATTTATGATACATCATCGAATAGCTGAACTTCTAAAAATTGTGTGCAAATTGATTTTTTCAGGTTGAATTAGAAATGCAATAGGAAAAATTTTTAGGAAATGTATAGTACATTCTTTTATGAATGATATTGTTACTTTTTAGCACCTCATATCTTTAGGTTAAAGTTTAATCCATTATTTTTCTCAAAGTAATTTATATTTAACCATATAACAATTCCCTGAAAATAATTTGAAAGAAAGCTATAACAATTTAGGATTATACTTTTTAATTATAGGAAGGTCACCATTCTAATTAAATCTTTATAAATAATATTTGTAAATTATGTAAAAAATTCTGGTTAATTGGCCAACACAATAATAGCCTCTTTTCCCCCCTCAAGTACATAGGTAAACAAATTTCAGTGCTTTTTTTTTTTAAGTCAAAAGGGCTATGAAGCATGTGGGACCTTAGTTCCCTCACCAGGAATTGAACCTGGGCCCTTGGCAGTGCAAGCACTGAGTCCTAACCACTCAACTACCAGGGAATTCTCAACAAATTTCAGGTTTAAAAAGGCTAAGTTTGGAAGTTTTTGAGCATTTGGAATACTGATAAAGTGTTGATAAAAGTGATAGGGGACAATACAAAAAAATTGTAGTGTATAGATTAGAATTCCAACTTGAAGGCAATGACAAAACATTCTAAGCAGGAAATTTGATAAAATATTAATAAAGAATAAAAATAACAATGTTTTTCTATATGTAGTTAGCAAATACAAGACTATCAAATTCTGTGTTTAATGGAAGGTTAGTTTGAAGGAAAACGGTACACATTCTCATCAGAGCACTGTAGAAATTTATTGCTTATGAATATATTTAATTGTAGTATACTTGTTGATTTAAGTCTTTGTTAGTCATATTCATTTCATAATCACTAAATCCACCTGCAATCCTGGAGGAAGAAAAAGGAAGAAATATATGTACAACACTGGGTATATATTTATACTTAAATTATACTTAACTGAGCTTTATTCTATGATTTTTTTTCCATTTATGATGTTTACATAGTTCACACTTGGTTCACTGAAGTTATATGACTGAATTTTTATCTATAGCTGGATAAATACACCATCTTGGCTTATTAGAATTATAAACCAAACTGTAAAGAACAATGGTGATTTATTATTAGAGCCAAGAGAAAAAGTTACTTAGTAACAAATGCATAAACTATCTGTTCCAGAAATCGCTAGTCATGCAAGGCACATTTTGTTCCATCTCTTATGCAAGGTCTTCTCAAAAACGAATGAGATAAGAAAAACACATTGAAAAACTTTTTATATCTATAGTCTTAAAATTTTCGTTAGTTTTTAGCAGTGTGAAAAAATCTTTATCTTTTTTAAAAATTTCAGTGTACCACCATTTTAACTGCATTGTTAAATATTCTACATCTCTATTTTTAATGACTTGTGGTATATTCCCTGTGAAAAAAATACCATTAGTTCAATTGCCTTTTCCCTCTATGTGCTTTAGAGTAGAAAGACTGTTTTGTCTTTTATAAACATACAAAATGACATTGTTTAGCTTTCTAGATCTCTCTTAAGTGTTAATCTGGGGAGAAAATAGTCCTCCTACCATAGCTGTTGTACAGAACGACAAAGGTGAAGCAACTGCTTCTCTCCCAAAGGCACAGCTGTCCACACTCAAAGTGAATGTCATTCCTAGAATCAATTGTGTGTTGAGAAATAAGCCACTCAAGGCACTAGACTGTATTTTCCAAAAGTAAAACAAAGGAATCTCTAGTTTATAGGTTTTTTTTTATAGGAGGAGAAAAGTGTAGTCATTCTTTCATCATTTTTTTAGATAGCTTAAATCTCACTAATAATATTGACACATTGCTTTACATTTACCTTCCAACTTTTTTTTTTCCCAGTGTAAAACTGTTTCAGCTTATACAAGGCAGCAGTCTTCATATGACCAAAACAATATATACCCCCANAAGCCACTCAAGGCACTAGACTGTATTTTCCAAAAGTAAAACAAAGGAATCTCTAGTTTATAGGTTTTTTTTTATAGGAGGAGAAAAGTGTAGTCATTCTTTCATCATTTTTTTAGATGGCTTAAATCTCACTAATAATATTGACACATTGCTTTACATTTACCTTCCAACTTTTTTTTTTCCCAGTGTAAAACTGTTTCAGCTTATACAAGGCAGCAGTCTTCATATGACCAAAACAATATATACCCCCAAATGTTAACATTTTAACTCAAATGTCCACAGTGGAAACACTTAAAGAATTTTATTGGCCATAACAATGATATAAATTGAAAAAAAANATTAATTAAAAATAAAAAATTAAGAAATATAACAAAATGAGAAAAATATTAGTATGCATATGAAAAAGGGTTAATACTCTAAAATTAAAAAAATTACAAGTAGAAAAGTAGGCAAAAACATCAACAGACATTTTGTTAAAGATAAAATGGCCACAGATAAAATAATATCCATATTTCCAATGATCAAATTCTCATATATTTAAATAAATATATATTTATTTTTCCATTAAACATAGCTATTTTAAAATGTTTGTTAATGCCACAGTGTGGGAAAGATAAATGCATGTTACAGCAATAAATGGACGAATATGCTGCCATTAAAATTATTTTTCAATTATTTTTGATACAATAAGGTAAAAACATTAGGATTTAACCTCTATTAAAATCAAATTAAAAGTGTGTTTAAAAAAATTGAACAACTCAGACATACAAATGCACAAAATGAAATACTCAAAGACTATATCAACATGTTAGAGTCAACTAAAATAATTTCTGGAGAAATTTTATTTCATTACACATTTTTGGAACTTTCAAATATTCTGTAGAGAACTAATATAATCTGGAAAACAGCAATGAAGTGTCGTCAAAAGATCAAGATGGACACAGTGTTGTGGAAGATTATTTGCAAAGAAGAGAAGATTTACATAGGTTTGCAGGCTGAAGGGCAAGAATCAGTGGAGAAGACCCAGTTGAAGATGAAAAGGGCTAAAAACTGCTGAAGGAAGGTTTTGGAGGAGACTGACTGAGCTCTAGAGCACTGACGAGGAAATTAGGGCTGGACAGCAAAGTACGAGAGAGACAAACCAAAAGATTCCTTAGGAAGCAGGAATGAGAACCAGAACCTGAGGAAATTCATGCCCGATGACCTTGATTTTTCCTTCTGTGTTTTCAGATGACTTCGCTGAGAGTGAGGAATTGAATAGCAGATTTACAGAGATTACTAGAGGCTCTGTTTATTTGCTGAAAACAGTAAGAGAGGAAAAGTTGCTGAGGAAAATCAAAGAATTAACAGCTTGTTCTAAAGGCCTGTTTGAGGTTAGACATCTTAATTTTGTAATGGGGGCATAATTCTCTACAATTACATGCAATTCTCCATCAAGAACACCTATTTTTATACAATAGACTCATGAATATAACATGAAAGAAGCAGGCTGACATATACAGAGAAAAAACCAGTGGTCATGAGTGGGGAGCAGAAGGGGGAAGGGAGCGATAGGGATAGCTCACTTTATACTTAACAGTTTGTACCTGTTAAGGATATTAAGAGGTATGAACTGTTATTTATAATATGTTATAGGGATACATTATACAACACAATGAATATAGTCAATATTTTTATAATAACTATAAATGACTATGATTTTTAAAAATTGTGAGTCTCTATATTGTATATCTGTAACTTACATAATGTTGTATATCAACTACACTTCAATTTAAAAAAAAAAGAATACCTATTTTTAGGAATAGAGGCACTGGAAGTTTGGAATGTTGCCGAGTTGAGAATTTGCAGAGTGGACATAGTAAAGAGACAAAAAGGTTAAGCAATTGATGCAGAGGCTGAAGTCTGTGCTGGGCAGGAAAGGAATAAGCCCTGAAATGGAGGGTGGTGGGGGACAGAGCAGGTCACTGGAAGCATATTATTACTGCAGAAGGTGAAAGAAACGAGAATATATTTATACTCTGCCTATACTGAACAGCCAGGCCTTTGAATATAGTTTTTGGCATTCACCACACTCTGCTTGTGTTTTAGTCGATTGTACTGGCATTTAACTTTTAGTGTTTTCAAGGTTCTTTCTATATATTCATGAGTCTAGTAGACCTCATTCCAGTGAACATTCTTAATTATAGTCAATTGTTCCAAATTGGCTTTCTTGAATTTAAATGCATTTGCCATTTCACTTTTCAAGATGAATTTGATAGAATGTCTTATAGTGATTGAAGCAAGCTCATTCAGAATATGTGAATAATAAATTTACTGTGCTCTAGAAATAAGTAATAGATCAAAAAAACTCTCTGGTTTAATATTTTACTGTTAAAGATTAAACAGTTCTTCTAAATAACTTAGCAACCCTTTCAAAGTCAAATTGTTTAGCTCTATGTTTAAGGAAACTACTGAAATCATTTCAGTTCCCTTGGGTACAGTTGTGCAATTTGGATTTAGCTGGTCTGCAGATTGTACTCATCTATGTTAATGTTTCTGTAATGAGAGTGATCCAACTGTGTCATAACCTTTTGGGTCTTAACCTCCTTCATTTACATAACCTTCTACTTCTCCTTTACACTTGCCTTGCCATTTTAGGATGAATGCATCAGTCTCTTTCCTCTTTCTCCCACGACCTGATTTTTGTTGCTAAAAAAATTCAGTTAGTTTTTCTTACATATGAAAAAAACATGTTCACAATAGATTTCTCAATATTTGAAAGATGCTGAGTGTTATAACAAAGAGAAGTGAGTTAGAAGAACGTTAGCACTATTTACCATGATTTTAAGAGAAAAACTGAGTAACTTACTTTTACTTTTAAAAATGTTACATTTGAAAATACTAAAAAACATGAACAGACTGTGAAACATTATAAGTGACATATGTATATTCAGTCTCTTCAAATAGAATATATAGTTATTTAGAATAGTGCTACTACCTAATATGCTCAAATGTATGTGTTAAAAGCATATATGCATTATGGTCTCTTATTTTTTAAATTATACCCATTTATATACATTTTAATATATACACACATATTCACAAGTATTGATTTTTAATAAAATAGTCTAAAAGAATTGCAAATTGAAATTCTGCCTCTTGTTCTANATATTCAGTCTCTTCAAATAGAATATATAGTTATTTAGAATAGTGCTACTACCTAATATGCTCAAATGTATGTGTTAAAAGCATATATGCATTATGGTCTCTTATTTTTTAAATTATACCCATTTATATACATTTTAATATATACACACATATTCACAAGTATTGATTTTTAATAAAATAGTCTAAAAGAATTGCAAATTGAAATTCTGCCTCTTGTTCTATTAATTTTATTAACCTTGCTTTATAGTCTTATTTAATGCTTTTATTAACCTTGCTTTATAGTCTTATTTCCTTCTATATTGTTCCATACACATACAATTTCAGCCACATCTCACAACACAATTTTCCAAGTTATTTTTGTGAATCTTTTGCTGTCATGCCTTTTTTCTTATGCTATATATCCCCCAATACTCATTTCCCACAGTACATGGTAGATGGAGGAAAAGTGGAAGGAAGGGTATGGAGCCAAATGTCTTTATTTTTTAAGTAGAGAGTTAGGGGATTTTGCCTAAAATTAATAGAACAAGAGACAGAATTTCAAGGATATTAGTTAATGTGATAAATGAAAGCAATAGGAGTATTAAAGATAAGGATCTAACTATAAACACTGAAAGAAAGAAGAGAGTATAAGTATGCTAAATCTCAAAATTCATAGTGCTGAATCAATAGTATTGAGTTGTCAAATCAATTAACTAAAGCTTACAGAAGCATATTATTTAGGTATTAAAATTGAAATTGTTAAGAATTCGTTCTGAGGAATAGAAGTGGAATTGGTAGAAAAGTAGAGGGATACCGTTATTTTCCATCATACTTTTTTTTGGCAGTTTGAGTAGTTGTAATAAGAATACATTACTTTGATTGCAATAA